>JAZAVK010000186.1:0-70475 GCA_037954305.1 Neonectria magnoliae
GGGCTTTCTATAACCTAATCTTTTAAAGAGCTTTATAGATCTTAATAGGTTTAATATAGGGGTATATTAGGCCTAATTTAGGTTTAGGGGTTCTAAGGGGGGGGAGGGGAGGGAGGTTAGAGTTATTAGCCTAGGGTTTAGGGAAGAATCTCTATATAAGAGTTTTAGCCTTCTCTATATAGAGTATTGCTAGCTTTGTGTGGTTAGGTTAGGTAAGGGGTAGTAGCTATAGTAGGATTGCTATAGTTTTACTATATAGTCTTGCCTATCTTTCTATTACTTAGAACTATATACTATTATACCTTAGAAGCTTTTTAAGGAGTTCTTTCTAGAGAGTGTATTAAGTACCTTTTATACTATAGTTTTATTATACTTATGCTTTAGCTAGGGCTCGCTAGTCTAAGATTTAACCGGTACGCTAGGCTATATAGTAGGTATATTTAAGCTTGCTAGTTACTATGGATGTTTTATTATTCTACTATAGGTTTCGGTAAGGTATAGGTTTCTTCTGCTTTAGGGTTATGAATTAGGCGATTACTTCTAGCTATTTAGAGAGCTAATCTACTACCTTATTAAGGGCTTCTATAGTAGTTATTATACCCTAGGTCTATTAAAGATAGACTATTGCTTCGCTAGTAGCTTTATAGGGGTTGGTTTTCTTCTAATTATAACTAGGGTTTAGTTTAGGGGCTAGTTTATCTAGGGTAGTAATAATATAGATTTATTATAGGAGATAATTAGATCCTTCTAGTTTATAGTTAGTTTCTTTATATATTATATAAATAGTCTCTAAGGCTTAGGCTAGATTAAGGGTACTATTTTAATAGCCTTAGGCTAGCCTAGTAATAGTACTATAAGGTATAAGGAGGCTAATATAGTACTATACTACCTTCTAGATAAGGATATTACTACCTTAATCTATTTAGCTATAATAGTCTTAGAGAGAGTAGTAGAGGTTAAAGTTACTGATAAATAATATATAGTTGCTTAGGGCGGTTTCCGCTAGGGCCTATAGCGTGAGTAAGTTACCTTTACTATTTAGAGGGTTATAAAGAGCTATAATTTAGTATTAGGTCTTTATAAAGGTAATGCTTACCTAATCCTCTCTTACTTTAAATGATTATAACTTAGGTCTATATTGCTTATTAATATATATCGCTACTTATCCGCTTTAGTAAACTATATAGTAATTATATCTACTTAAGTAGGCTAGGGCTCTAGTCTTAGAGTTTCTATTAGGTTTAAGAAGTATAATTATATTGTATTTACTATAGGCCTATAGGGCAATCTATATAAGGGTAAGCTAGTAATTAATATTCTAAAAGAGTACTAGTATTAGTTAGTGGGTAATAGTAATAGTAAGGAAGCGGAAGTAAATATTATAAGCGGGGATAGTGTATAAGAAGCATAGGCCTAGGTTAAGGACTAACTAGGGATGCTTTATAGTCTATTTACTAAGCCTAGGGGCCTTCTGGGCCTTCTTAGTAAGAGGCTTCTAAGTAGTTAAGCTAATAGAGGGGGGGGTAGGAGGCTCTAGGATCTAGGTACTTTAGTTACTATATAGTCTTAGAAGTAGAGCGGTCTATCTAAGTAGCCTTCCTTAGTATATACTTAGTATAAAGCTATAATAGGGTAATTATAGCTCTAAGCTATATATTTACCTTTATATAGGATATAGTTTAGCGGGATCTCTCCTTACTTAGTTAGGTATCCTTCCCTATTAGGGTATATAGCGCCCCTATATTGCCTATAGGTAGAAGCTAACTTATAGTTCTAAGCTAAGTATCTAAATTTAAAGTAATTATAGTATTAGGTAGGATAAAGTCCCTTATTAAAGGGTTTATAGTTATATAGCTATATATTAAGTAGTAGGCTATTATTATAAAGATAGTTTACCTCCTTAATAGAGCTAATATAGAGGATTAGGTTTATCTTTACCCTAGGGCTAGGATAACTAGTCTTTTGTTTTTTTACTTAAAGGATCTTTAGTTAGTTAGATTTAGTAATTTCTTTAATAAGCTTATTAGTATTATTTAAGATAGATATAAGTTAGATTCCCTTTGCTATTACTATAAAGGTTAGGGGGGATAAGGCTATATTATTACTAAAGGCTTTAGTAATCTAATCCTTAGCGTAGTAGGCTTATACCTTATTAGTAGTAAGGAAAGTAAGGACTATATTACCGCTAGAGAGCTTTTATACTATAATAATACTAGAGTTACCGTAGGCCCGGTTCGCTACTACTATAGTATCTTTTAGGGTTGAGTTATTAATATCGGGAGGAGTATTTCTAGTTCGGATAGTAACTTTGCGTTCAATATAGCTTTAGGTTATTCGTTTAGGGCCTCTATGGTTTAGGGTTATAAGGTTTTATGCTGCGACTAATATATATAATAGTTAATTTCTTTCGTAGTTATTAGTTTTAGTAAGGGCTATCTTAATAACTAAAGTAAGGGTATTAGTAATATATAAGGTAATTTATTCTTTATAGCTTACTTCTAGATTATATAAGGTATCCTTTTCGCGGGAGGCGTATACTTATATCTTATATATAGTGCTATAGGATTAGATAATATTCTAGACTTATTTAAGTAGGTTAGGGGGGATAATTCTAGTAATAGTATTATATGCTTTGCTTTCTAGGTTATTAACTAGTATTCTACTAGTTTTTATATTAGGTTCGTTACTTTCGCTCGGTATATATTAGCTAATTCCTACTAAGGGGTTATATTAGCTTTAGTTAAGGCTACGTGCCCCTAAGTTAATGGTTATTAGTAGTATATTAGCGCTATTACTATAGCCCCGATATACTATTGAATCTTAAGTAATATGCGTATGAGGATTTTAAATCTAGTGTTAGAATGTATTTTAAAGGTAGGTTGGTAGCGCGGTAAGCAAAAACTAGGAATTCGCAAAAAGGTTAAAGCTTAATTATAGCTTTAATTAGCTAATCTTTTACTACTTAGTTCTTAGGATAATACTTATAAATCCTAGCTTTTAGGATTACCTATAGGTTTTCTATAGGGTTAAGATTAGGACTAAAAGAAGGCTTATCTAAAATCTATACCTTTTGAATCTAGTCTATAATAAGGTATAAGTAAAAGAGGCTTAAATTATTATGCTAGAAGTAGCTATTCCTAGTTATAATTTAAGGAAGGTATTACTATAAGTATTTAAGTAAAACTTATACTAAGATACTACTATAAAGAGCTTCTAGATTACTATAAAGAAAGACTATTAGAAGCAATCTATATTAATTAAAAGTATTAAAGAATATCTATAAATACCTTATAAGGGTAATATAGATCTATAGATTCTTTTTAAATAGTCTTATATATACTAAGGATAGTTAGAAGAGTTATAATTATAAAGACCTAATATACTAGCTTATAGAAGGACTAACTATATCTCTAACCCTTACCCCTAGTGATAATAACTTTATCTAAGAAGGTCTAAGTCTTTTAAAAATCTTCTAATATATATAAATAGTACTTAGTAAAGTATGGTAACTTTCTAGCTATTAAACTACTAATAAAAGCCTAGATAAGTAACTAATAATATATAATACCTTCCTACTAAAAGAAGATTACTATATAGTCTTCTTATAGTAGCTTAATCTAGCTTTCTTAATTAATTCCCTTAGTTATATATAAAAGTCTTACCTAATAACCCTTAAGATATACTTCTTTTCCTAATAACCCTTAATATATACCTCTTTTCCTAATCTCTTAGTTTATATAATTACCTAGCCTTAAGTTACTTATAATACTACTATACTATACTATAAGTAATATATAAAACTAACCTTTTATAAATTCTTAGTCTTTACTTACTATACTACTAACCTACCTCTAAAATATATTCTAATATTAGATTTAAAATCTTTATATATATATTACTTAAGATTTAATAGTATATTAAGGCTATAGTAATAATACTAATATACTACTAATAACTATTAACTTAGGGGTAGATAGCCTTAACTAAAGCTAATATAACCCCTTAGTAAGAATTAGCTAATATATATTAAGTAAAAGTAATAAACCTAATATAGAAACTAGTAGAATATTAATTAATAACCTAGAAAGTAAAGTATATAATACTATTATTAGAATTATCCCTCTTAACCTTCTTAAATAAGTCTAGAATATTATCTAATCCTTTAGCGCTATATATAAGATATAGGTATATATATTCTATAAAAAGAATACCTTATATAACCTAGAAGTAAGCCTTAAAGAATAAATTACCTTAAATATTACTAATACCCTTACTTTAGTTATTAAGATAGCCCTTACTAGAACTAATAATTACGAAAGAAATTAACTATTATATATATCGATTATAGTGTAAAACCTTATAACCCTAAACTATAGAAACTTTAAATAAATAACCTAAAGCTATATTAAATATAAAGTTCCTACCTAAACTAAAAATACTCTTTTTAATATTAATAACTAAACCTTAAAAGATACTATAGTAATAGTAAACTAAGCCTATAGTAACTTTAGTATTATTATAGTATAAAAGCTCTCTAGTAGTAATATAATCCTTACTTTCCTTACTACTAATAAGGTATAAGCCTACTATACTAAGGATTAGATTACTAAAGCCTTTAGTAATAATATAGCCTTATTCTCCCTAATCTTTATAGTAATAGTAAAGGGAATCTAACTTATATCTAAAGAAATTGCTAAATCTAATTAACTAAGGATCCTTTAAGTAAAAAAATAAAAAACTAGCTATCCTAGCCCTAGGGTAAAGATAAACCTAATTCTATATATTAGCTCTATTAAGGAGGTAAACTATTTTTATACTAATAGCTTATTACTTAATATATAACTATATAACTATAAACTCTTTAATATAGGACTTTATCCTACCTAATACTATAATTACTTTAAATTTAGATACTTAACTTAGAACTATAAGTTAGCTCTTACCTATAGGTAATATAAGGGTACTATATACTCTAATAGGGAGGGATACCTAACTAAGTAAGGTAAGATCCTACTAAACTATATCCTATATAAAGGTAAATATATAGCTTAGAGCTATAACTACCTTATTATAGCCTTATACTAAGTATATACTAAGGAAGGTTACTTAGATAGATTACTTTACTTCTAAGACTATATAGTAACTAAAGTACTTATATCCTAAAGCCTCCTACCCTTTCCTTTATTAGCTTAACTACTTAGAAGCTTCTTACTAAGGAAGCCTAGAAAGCCCTTAGGCTTAGTAAATAGACTATAAAGTATCCTTAGTTAGTCCTTAACCTAGGCTTATACTTTCTATATACTATCCCTACTTATAATATTTACTTTTACTTCCTTACTATTATTATTACCCCTTTAAGTAACTAATTAATACTAATACTCATCTAGAATACTAACCGCTAGCCTACCCTTATATAGATTACCCTATAGGCCTATAGTAAATATAATATAATTATACTTTTGAAACCTAATAAAAACTTTAAGACTAAAGCTCTAGCCTACTTAGGTAGATATAACTATTATATAGTTTACTAAAGTAAATAAGTAGTAATATATATTAATAAGTAATATAAACCTAAGTTATAGTTATCTAAAGTAGAAGAGGACTAAGTAAGTATTACTTTTATAAAGACTTAATACTAAATTATAGCTCTTTATAACCCTTTAAATAGTAGAGATAACTTACCTATATTATAGGCTCTAGCTAAAACTATACTAAGTAATTATATACTACTTATTAGTAACTTTAATCTTTACTACCCTCTCTAAGATTACTATAGCTAAATAGATTAAGGTAGTAATATCCTTATCTAGAAGGTAATATAATACTATATTAGCCTCCTTATACTCTATAGTACTATTACTAAGCTAGCCTAAGGTTACTAAAATAGTACTCTTAATCTAGCCTAGGCCTTAGAGACTATTTATATAATATATAAAGGAACTAACTATAAACTAAAAGGATCTAATTATTTCCTATAATAAATCTATATTACTACTACCTTAGATAAACTAGTCCCTAAACTAAACCCTAGTTATAATTAGAAGAAAACTAACTTCTATAAAGTTACTAGTAAAGTAATAGTCTATCTTTAATAGACCTAGGGTATAATAACTATTATAGAAGCTCTTAATAAGGTAATAGATTAGCTCTTTAAATAGTTAGAAGTAATTACCTAATTTATAATCTTAAAGTAGAAGAAACTTATACCCTACTAAAACCTATAGTAGAATAGTAAAATATCTATAATAACTAGTAAGCTTAAATAAGCTTACTATATAGCTTAATATACTAGTTAAATCTTAGACTAGTAAGCCCTAGCTAAAGTATAAGTATAGTAGGATTATAGTATAAAAGATACTTAATATACTCTTTAGAGAGAACTCTTAGTAGAGCTTTTAAGATATAATAGTATATAATTCTAGGTAATAGAAAGATAAGTAAGACTATATAATAGAACTATAGTAATTATACTATAGCTACTACCTATTACCTAACCTAACTATATAGAGCTAGTAATACTTTATATAGATAAAGCTAAAACCTTTATATAAAGATTCTTCCTTAAACCCTAAGCTAATAACTCTAACCTTCCTTCCTTCTTCCTTCTTAGAATACCTAAACCTAAATTAGGCTTAATATACCCTTATATTAAACCTATAGAGATCTATAAAGCCCTTTAAAAGATTAAATTATAGAAAGCCTTAGGTAAGGATAGTATCCCTACTAGGTTCCTAAAGGTATATAGTAAGCTACTTATACTTATAATTACTAAGATAGTAAATACTAGTATTATAATAGGCTACTTCCTACTTTACTTTTATACTATAATTATTATAGTTATCCTAAAGGTAAATAAGACCCTAGCTAAATAATAAACTATATTAGGATAGCAATTAATATCCTTACTTAATATTATTAGTAAAATTATTAAGATAGTTATTAGTTAATATATTATAATTATAGTAAAATTAAAAAGGCTTCTACCTATAAGATAGATAGGTAATTAGCTAAAGAGATCTACTAAGCTTACCCTTACTATTATTATTAAAGCTATTTATATAGCCTAGGCTTAGTATAGCCTTAGCTCTCTCCTTTAACTTAACTCTATAAGGGCCTTTAATATAATTAACTATTAATAACTTATTATAGCCTTATAATAATTAGGCTTTCCTAGATAGCTTCTTATATAGCTTACTAGCTACTTTATAGTATAAATAGTATACCTCTACTTTAATAGCTAACTTTCTAACTCTATTAAGGTCTAAGCTAATATCCCTTAAGGATCTTTTTTATTATTTATACTATTTATCCTTTTTATTTCTAGCCTTTATAAAGTCCTTAAGAATATACCTAGGATAATAATTATTAGATTTACTAATAATACTAACCTACTAATATTTAGATATAATTTAGAAGAGACCTAAGCCTAACTTAAAACTACTTAGGATATCTATAATAACTAGGCCTAAATAAATAGAATAACCTAAGAATTAAATAAAGTAAAGCTTTTATACTTTACTTAAAAATATACTATAGACTAAACTTAAGCCTAACTTAGAGATCTAATAATAGTACTTAGTAAATTATATAGATTCCTTAGACTCTTTCTTTACTATAAACTCCTCTAAGGACTATATATAAATAGTATAATTACTATAAGTATATAAGGAGTTAACCTTAAGGTAGTAAGACTAATCTATATATAAGTTATTTATTTAATTATTATTTATAGTATAGGAGTATACTATATTCTAATAGCCTCTAAAGGTAAGCCTTAAGGTATTATTATTATTATTATTATATTTATATACTATAGATTTAGAAGGTAGATAGTACTTTTACTCTATATAGATATAGGAAAAACTAGGTAGATAAAAACCTATATCCTATCTATAGTAAGCTTAGGTTAGGCCCCTTATGCTATTACTATACGTAAGTAAATAGTTCTTTATACTAGGACTAGAATTATTCTAGTTCTCTATAGTTAGGGAAAAATCCCTAATAGGGAGTAAAAGGGGAGGAAAAAGTTACCTAGAGTAGGCTTATGTTAGTTATGCGGTAGAAGTGTGCTAGCGGTTAAGGCATAGGATCTCTATGTGGTTATGGTTGTAATTAGAGACCTAGATTTAAGTAGGTAGGTTTAGTTGATAGTAGGTTAGCTATATAGTGCTAAGCTACTAGTAGCTAGTAGCTAGAGGTCTGGGTTTTAAGTAAGTAGATTTAGCTATTAGTAGGTTAGTTATCTAGTGCTTAGCTATTAGTAGCTAGTAGTTAGTATAGGCCTAGGGCTCTATAGCTATTAATAGCTACTAGCTACTACTCTAGATTCTAGTATTTAGTCCTTTCGCTTAGCCCATAATACCTTCCTTTCTCTCTTCTTTCTTTAATAACTTCTATAAGTCTCCCTATCTTTAGATCCTAGCTATACTTATAGTAGCTATAAGTCTTAGTTGCTAAGCTAATATCCTTTCCTCTTCTAGAATTACTAATATATATATTTACTTAGTCTAGCGTTACTAGCGTTATAGCTTTACTATAGTCTTATTACTATAGTAGCTAACTTTTTATAGCTAAAGATAATAATAATAATAATAATAATAATAATAATAATAATAATAATAATAATAATAATGAATTTAGTATAGATCCTAGGCAAGAGAGGTATGGTGATTACTACTAATATCTTTATAAGTAGATACTAATAATAATAATACTAGTAATACCTATGAGTTTCCCTTGATATAGTCTTAATGTATAATTATGCTAATTCCTAGTAAGTAAAGAGAAAGGCTAGGGCGGAGGGTATAGTTGCTTTAGGGGATAAGTCTCCCGGTGAGGCTTCTATCGCTACCCTTATGATTATAGCTATAGGGGTAATGTAGGATATTCCCTATTCTATATATATTATATAGATAGGTAAAGATAGTACTGTAGGTCTTTGCTAAGACTAGGCTAATATAGCGGTAGGTAGCTGTGCGGCTTGTGTATATATGCATAAGACCTACGAGCCTTTACTATTTGCTACTATTACGGCTACCTAAGCTTTAGTAGTAGCTTTCCTACGTAAGAGAGGTATTAATGCTATAAGTATAAGTTAGTTCTATTGTATAATATTATATAATGCTAACTAGGGTATAGGAGGAGCTTACCTTAAGGTATTATATAAATATTTATACTAGAATAAACCTAAAGCTTATAAATAGTTATAGGAATATATAAAGCTATATTAGGCTACCTTCTAGAGATAGAACTAGCTATTTCTTTCTTTAATATCTATTTAAATAAATTAACTACTTAATTCTATAATTACTTAAAAAGGTAAAATATAACTTTACTTATTAGGTTTACTATTATAATAGCTATAAGGTAGATCTACTATAAATAATATTAAGAACCTTAATAATAACTATTATAAAAGGTTAAGGATTAGCTAAGAAGCTAGCTTTTATATATAAGGTAAGAGCTAACTTTTATTAAAATTAAGGCCTATATTTAATCTAAGTAGATTTTATATTAAACCTAACTCTAAGATAAGGTAAAAGAATACTATAGAATAAATTATCTTAAATAAATAAAAGCTTACTCTTTTTCTAATAATAAAAAGGTATTATATCTATACTAAGACCTTAATAAGTACTAAAGCTTAATATTTATATAGCTAAGGACTAAGAAAATTAGTTTAAGAAGCTTTCTTTTCTCTTAATATATACTTAATATACTCTTATTACTTTATCTATATAGAAATAATAAAGAAATACTTAAATATATTATTATTTTCTATTTAAGATTTACTAAAAAATATAGCTTTCTTATAAACTTACTATAAGACCTATATAAACTTAGTTAGTAACTATTAAACTATAAAATAGCCTAATTAATTACTTATTAATTCTTTTATTTATACCTTATCTTATATTATAAGCTTACTCTCTAAATCTATAGTAATTATAATTATAAAGTAAAAGTAAAGTATAAGCTTAAGAAGTATATAGCTTAAGTTTATAGGTACTAGCTAAACCTATAGTATACTTATACTAAGTACTTCTTACTCTCTCTTAGGGAAAGATAAAATATACCTAGAAAAAAGCTATAAAGAGTAAAAAAACTAGCCTATATTAAACTATAGATATACCTTAATCCTATACCTTCTCTTCTTACTTTCTAACTTTATTCTTAACCCTATTCCTTTTAATTATTCTCCTTACTAAATTCCCTAAATTCTAAGGACTAAGTTAACTTAAGAATACTACTTAGGTAAGTAAGAGCTAAACCTAATATACCTTTAAGGTACTTAAGTACCTTAATAATATAGTTAACTCTATTAACTAACTTATTAAGCTAGTTAGTTAATAAACTTATAATTATTACTATAAATATAATATATAATTACTTAAGAGCCTAGCCCTTAGCCCTTAGGATAGTATTCTTAAGCTTCTTAAGCTCTTTCTATACTTTAGTTAATATTATATAATATTATATAATAAAACTAACTTATACTTATAATATTAATATCTTTCTTATATAAGAGAGCTATTACTAGGGCTTAAGTAGCTATAATAGTAGTAAATAGTAAAGGCTTATAGGTCTTATATATATATATATAAGCTATATAGCTACTTACTACTATATTAGCCTAGTCTTAGTAGAGACTTATAATACTATCTTTACTTATCTATATAATATATATAGAATAAGGGATATTCTATACTACCCTTATAGCTATAGTTATAAGGGTAGTAATAAGAGCCTTACTAAAAGACTTATCCTCTAAAGTAGCTATACCCTCTACCCTAGCCTTTCTCTTTACCTACTAAGGATTAGTATAGTTATATATTAGGACTATATTAAGAAAAGCTTATAGGTATTATTATTATTATTATTATTATTATTATTATTATTATTATTATCTTTAGCTATAAAAAGTTAGCTACTATAGTAATAAGACTATAGTAAAGCTATAATACTAATAATACTTAACTAAGTAAATATATATATTAGTAATCCTAGAAGAACAAAAGATATTAGCTTAGTAATTTAGACTTATAGTTACTATAGGTATAGCTAGGATCTAAAAATAGGAAGACTTATAGAAATTATTAAAGAAAGAAGAAAAAATAGAAAGTATTATAAGCTAAGCAAAAGGACTAAATACTAGAATCTAGAGTAGTAGTTAGTAGCTATTAATAGCTATAAAGCCCTAGGCTTATACTAACTACTAGCTACTAATAGCTAAGCGCTAGATAACTAACCTACTAATAGCTAAATCTACCTACTTAAAACCTAGATCTCTAGCTACTAGTTATTAGTAGCTTAGCACTATATAGCTAACCTACTATTAACTAAACCTACTTACTTAAATCTAGATCTCTAACTATAATTATAACTATATAAAGGTCTTATACCTTAGCTATTAGTATACTTCTACTATATAATTAATATAAGCCTACTCTAGGTAACTTTTTCCTTTCTTTTTATTTCCTATTAGGGTTTTTTCCCTAACTATAGGAAAATAGGATAATTCTAATCCTAGTATAAAGAACTATTTACTTATATATAGTAATAGTATAAGGAGCCTAACCTAGGCTTACTATAGATTGGATATAGGTTTTTATCTACTTAGTTTTTCCTATATCTATATAGAATAGAAGTACTATCTACCTTCTAGGTTTATAGTATATAAATATAATAATAATAATAATAAACCTAGTATAGATCCTAGGTAAAAGAGGTATAATAATTATTACTAATATCTTTATAAGTAGATACTAATAATAATAATACTAATAATACCTATAAGTTTCTCTTAATATAGTTCTAATATATGACTATACTAATCTCTAGTAGGTAAAGAGAAAAGCTAGGGTAAAGGGTATAGCTACTTTAAGGGATAAGTCTCTTAGTAAAGCTCCTATAGCTACTCTTATAACTATAGCTATAAGAGTAATATAGAATATCCCTTATTCTATATATATTATATAGATAGGTAAAGATAGTACTATAGGTCTTTATTAAGACTAAGCTAATATAGTAATAGGTAGCTATATAGCTTATATATATATATATAAAACTTATAAGCCTTTACTATTTACTATTATTATAGCTACCTAAGCCTTAGTAGTAACTCTTCTATATAAGAAAGGTATTAATACTATAAGAATAAGTTAGTTTTATTATATAATATTATATAATACTAACTAAGGTATAGGAAGAGCTTAGGAAGCTTAAGGATACTATCCTAAGGGCTAAGAGCTAAGCCCTTAAGTAACTATATATTATACCTATAATAGTAATTATAAGCCTATTAATTAACTAGCTTAATAAGTTAGTTAGTAAGATTAATTATATTACTAAGGTACTTAAGTACCTTAAAGGTATATTAAGTCTAGCTCTTACCTATCTAGGTAGTATCCTTAAGTTAACTAAGTCCTTAGAATTTAGGGAATTTAGTAAAAAGGATAATTAAAAAGAATAAGGTTAGGAGTAGAGTTAGAAAGTAAAAGAAAAAGGTATAGGATTAGGGTATATTTATAGTTTAGTATAGGCTAGTTTTTTTACTCTTTATAGCTTTTTTCTAAGTATATTTTATCTTTCCCTAAAGAAGGGTAAGAAGTACTTAGTATAAGTATACTATAGGTTTAGCTAGTACCTACGAACTTAAGCTATATACTTCTTAAGCTTATAGTTTACTTTTACTTTATAATTATAGTTACTATAGATTTAGAGGGTAAGCTTATAGTATAGGATAAAGTATAAGTAAAGAAACTAATAGGTAATTAATTAGGCTATTTTATAGTTTAATAATTACTAACTAAGTTTATATAGGTTCTATAGTAGATTTATAAGGAGGCTATACTTTTTAGTGAATTTTTAGTAGAAGATAATAATATATTTAGGTATTTCTTTACTATTTCTATATAGGTAAAGTAGTAAGGGTATATTAAGTATATATTAAGAGAAAAGAAAGCTTCTTAAACTAATTTTCCTAGTTCTTAGCTATATAAGTATTAAGCTTTAGTACTTATTAAGATCTTAATATAAATATAATACCTTTTTATTATTAGAAGGAGGGTAAGCTTCTATTAGTTTAAGATAATTTATACTATAATACTCTCTTACTTTATCTTAGAGTTAGGTTTAATATATAGTTTACTTAGATTAAGTATAAGCTTTAATTTTAGTAAGGGTTAGCTCTTTATATATAGAAGCTAGCTTCTTAGCTAATTCTTAACTTTTTATAATAGTTATCGCTAGGGTTTCTAATATTATTTATAGTAGATTTATCTTATAGTTACTATAGTAGTAAACCTTATAAGTAGGGTTATATTCTACCTTTCTATATAGCTATAGAATTAAGTAGCTAGTTTATTAAAATAGATATTAAGAAAGGGGATAGCTAATTCTATCTCTAGAAGGTAGGTTAATATAGCTTTATATATTCTTATAACTATATATAGGCTTTAGGTTTATTTTAGTATAAGTACTTATATAATACTTTAGGGCTTACCTCTAGAGGTAGTTAGGGTATAGTATACTCTTATATTATAGATAATAATTAAATAGATAACTTATATATAGATTAATCTTACTACTCTAAGGTTAATTCTCTATATACTTATAGTAATTATAGTTAGAGCTTACTACTAGTATTCTAGCTTTCCCTTAAGGGTATTTATATATAGTTCCTAGAGGAATTTATAGTAAAGGAAGAGTCTAAGGAATTTATATAACTTAATAGGTACTATTATTAGATCTCTAAGTTAGGCCTAAGTTTAGTCTATAGTATATTTTTAAGTAAAGTATAGAAGCTTTACTTTATTTAGTTCCTAGGTTATTCTATTTATTTAGGCTTAGTTATTATAGATATCTTAAGTAGTTTTAAGTTAGGCTTAGGTCTTTTCTATATTATATCTAAATACTAGTAGGTTAATATTATTAGTAAATCTAATAACTATTATCCTAGGTATATTCTTAAGGGCTTTATAAAGGCTAGAGATAAAAAGGATAAATAGTATAGGTAATAGGGGGGATCCTTAAGGGATACTAGCTTAGATCTTAATAGAGTTAGAAAGTTAGCTATTAAAGTAGAGGTATACTATTTATACTATAAAGTAGTTAGTAAGTTATATAAAAAGCTATCTAGGAAAGCCTAGTTATTATAAGGCTATAATAAGTTATTAGTAGTTAACTATATTAAAGGCCCTTATAAAGTTAAGTTAAAGAAAAGAGCTAAGGCTATACTAAGCCTAGGCTATATATATAGCTTTAATAATAATAGTAAGGGTAAGCTTAGTAGATTTCTTTAACTAATTGCCTATCTATCTTATAGGTAGAAGCCTTTTTAATTTTACTATAATTATAATATATTAACTAATAACTATCTTAATAATTTTACTAATAATATTAAGTAAGGATATTAATTACTATTCTAATATAGTTTATTATTTAGCTAGGGTCTTATTTACCTTTAGAATAATTATAATAATTATAGTATAAAAGTAAAGTAGGAAGTAGCTTATTATAATACTAATATTTACTATCTTAATAATTATAAGTATAAGTAGCTTACTATATACCTTTAGGAATATAGTAGGGATACTATCCTTAACTAAGGCTTTCTATAATTTAATCTTTTAAAGGGCTTTATAAATTTCTATAGATTTAATATAGGGGGTATATTAGGCCTAATTTAGGTTTAAGGGTTCTAGGGGGAGGGAGGGGAGGGAGGTTAGAGTTATTAGCCTAGGGTTTAGGGAAGAATCTTTATATAAGGGTTTTAGCCTTATCTATATAAAGTATTACTAGCTTTATATAGTTAGGTTAGGTAAAGGGTAGTAGCTATAGTAAGACTACTATAGTTCTACTATATAGTCTTACCTATCTTTCTATTACTTAGAACTATATACTATTATACTTTAGAAGCTTTATTAGGAGTTCTCTCTAAAGAGCATATTAAGTACCTTTTATACTATAATCCTACTATACTTATACTTTAGCTAGGGCTTATTAGTCTAAGATTTAACTAGTTTGCTAGGCTATATAGTAGGCTTATTTAAGCTTACTAGTTGCTATAAATATTTTACTATTCTACTATAGGTTTTAGTAGGGTATAGGTTTCTTCTGCTTTAGGGTTACGAATTAAGTAATTACTTCTAGCTATTTAAAGAGCTAATCTACTACCTTCTTAAGGGCTTCTATAGTAGTTATTATACCCTAGGTCTATTAAAGATAGATTATTACTTTACTAATAGCTTTATAGGAGTTAGTTTTCTTCTAATTATAATTAGGGTTTAGTTTAAGAGCTAGTTTATCTAGGGTAATAGTAATATAGATTTATTATAGGAAATAGTTAGATCCTTTTAGTTTATAGTTAGTTCCTTTATATATTATATAAATAGTCTCTAAGGCCTAGGCTAGATTAAGAGTACTATTTTAGTAGTCTTAGGCTAGCCTAGTAATAGAACTATAGGGTATAAGGAGGCTAATATAGTATTATATTACCTCCTAAATAAGGATATTACTACCTTAATATAGGGTTGTGAAATTAGTTAGTACGTACTAAAAAATTAGTTTTTAGTTAGTATAGGCCTATACTAATACTAACTAATTTTCCTATACTAAATACTAACTAAATACTAAAATAATTAGTTAGTATAGGCCTATACTAATACTAACTAATTTTCCTATACTAAATACTAACTAAATACTAAAATAATTAGTTAGTATAGCCCTATACTAATACTAACTAATTAGTATAAAATTAGTATATTTTATACTAATTTTACTAAGGTAAAGTATAATCTTAATTTAATAAGCTAATTATATAATTAAACCTATTATAGATTTATACTTATTAATTAAATATAGCTCTTAGCTAAAGGGATAAATTATTAATCTTATTACTTAAAGTAGTAATTAGCTATAGGAAATTATTTATTCTATTTTATAAATTAGTAATTAGCTATAGTAGATTGTTAATTTACTATATTAAAATATTTATTTTATTACCTAAATTCTTAGTATTAATAGTTAACTAAATAACTAAATAACTAAATAATTAAAGATAATAGCCTTTAGTATTAAAACTATTAATATTTCTATACTATACTAATTCTATACTAATGTACTAAAAAATTAGTATTTAGTTAGTATAGGTCTATACTAATACTAATACTAATTTTTATACTAAATACTAACTAAATACTAATTTTAAATTAGTTAGTACAGGCCTATACTAATACTAATTTTTTTATACTAAATACTAACTAAATACTAACTAATTCTAATTAGTATTTAGTTAGTATATTTTAGACTAACTAATTTTATAACCCTATCTTAATCTATTTAGCTATAGTAATCCTAGAAAGGGTAGTAAAGATTAAAGTTACTAATAAGTAATATATAGTTACTTAGTATAGTTTTAGCTAGGGCCTATAGTATAAGTAAGTTACCTTTACTATTTAGGGAGTTATAAAAGCTATAATTTAGTATTAGGTCTTTATAAAGGTAATACTTACCTAATCCTTTCCTACTTTAGATAATTATAACTTAGGTCTATATTACTTATTAATATATATTACTACTTACCTACTTTAGTAAATTATATAGTAGTTATATTTACTTAGGTAGGTTAGGGCTTTAGTCTTAGAGTTTCTATTAGGTTTAAGAAGTATATTTACTATAAGCCTATAGGGTAATCTATATAAGGGTAGGCTAGCAATTAGTATTCTAGAAGAGTACTAATATTAGTTAATTACTTAGGGGAGTAATAGTAATAGTAAGGAAGTAAAAGTAGATATTATAAGTAAGGATAATATATAGGAGGTATAGGCCTAGGTTAAGGACTAACTAAGGACGCTTTATAGTCTATTTACTAAGTCTAGGGGCCTTCTAGGCCTTCTTAGTAAGAAGCTTCTAAGTAGTTAAGCTAATAGAAAGGGGCATAGGAAGCTTTAGGATATAGGTACTTTAGTTACTATATAGTTTTAGAAGTAAAGCGGTCTATTTAAGTAGCCTTCCTTAGTATATACTTAGTATAAGGCTATAATAGAGTAGTTATAGCTCTAAGCTATATATTTACCTTTATATAGGATATAGTTTAATAAGATCTTACCTTACTTAGTTAAGTATCCTTCCCTATTAGGGTATATAGTACCCTTATATTACCTATAGGTAGGAGATAACTTATAGTTCTAAGCTAAGTATCTAAATTCAAAGTAGTTATAGTATTAGGTAGGATAAAGTCCTTTATTAAAGGGTTTATAGTTATATAGCTATATATTAAGTAATAGGCTATTATTATAAAGATTATTTACTTTCTTAATAGAGCTAATATATAGGATTAGGTTTATCTTTACCCTAGGGCTAGGATAGCTAGTCTTTTATTTTTTTACTTAAAGAATCCTTAGTTAGTTAGATTTAGCAATTTCTTTAGATATAAGTTAGATTCCCTTTACTATTACTATAAAAGTTAAGGGGGATAAGGTTATATTATTACTAAAGGCTTTAGTAACCTAATCCTTAGTATAGTAGGCTTATACCTTATTAGCAGTAAGGAAAGTAAGGACTATATTACTACTAGGGAGCTTTTATACTATAATAATACTAGAGTTACCGTAGGCCTAGTTCGCTATCGCTATAGTATCTTTTAGGGTTTGGTTGCTAATATTAAGAGGAGTATTTCTAGTTCGGATAGTAACTTTACGTTTAATATAGCTTTAGATTGTTTGTTTAGGGCCTTTACGGTTTAGGGTTAAAAGGTTTTACGCTATAACTAATACGTATAATAGTTAATTTCTTTTGTAGTTATTAGTTTTAGTAAGGGCTATCTTAATAACTAAAGTAAGAGTATTAGTAATGTTTAAGGTAATTCGCTCTTTAAGGCTTACTTCTAGATTATATAAGGTATCCTTTTCGCAGGAGGTATATACCTATATTTTATATATAGTACTATAGGATTAGATAATATTCTAGACTTATTTAAGAAGGTTAGGAGGGATAATTCTAGTAATAGTATTATATACTTTACTTTCTAGGTTATTAACTAGTATTCTACTAGTTTCTATATTAGGTTATTACTTTTGTTTAGTATATATTAGCTAATTCCTACTAAGGGGTTATATTAGCTTTAGTTAAGACTATACACCCCTAAGTTAATAGTTATTAGTAGTGTATTAGCGCTATTACTATAGCCCTAATACACTATTAAATCTTAAGTAATGTATATATAAGGATTTCGAATCTAGTATTAGAATGTATTTTAAAGGTAGGTTAGTAGTATAGTAAGTAAAACTAGGAATTTATAAAAAGGTTATAGTTAATCTTAAATTAATAAAAACCTATCTTCCTTTTAATAATAAAAAGATATTATATTTATACTAAGACCTTAATAAGTATTAAAGCTTAATACTTATATAGCTAAGAATAAGAAAAATTAGTTTAAAAAGCTTTCTTTTCTTTTAATATATATTTAATATACCTTTATAATATTACTTATATAAATATAATAAAGAAATACTTAAATATATTATTATCTTCTACTAAAGATTTACTAAATACTATAGCTTCCTTATAAATTTACTATAAGATTAATATAAACTTAAGTAATAATTATTAAACTATAAAATAGCTTAATTTATTACTTACTAATTCCTTTACTTATACTTTATTTTATACTAAAAGTAAAGTATAAGCTTAAAAAGTATATAGCTTAAGTTTATAGGTACTAGCTAAACCTATAGTATACCTATACTAAGTACTTCTTACTCTCCTTTAGGGAAAGATAAAATATACCTAGAAAAAAGTTATAAAGGGTAAAAAAACTAGCTTATACTAAACTATAAATATACCTTAATCCTATACCTTCCTCTTCTATTCTCTAACCCTATTCCTAACCCTATTCCTCCTAATTATCCTCCCTACTAAATCCTCTAAGTCCTAAGGACCTAATTAGCTTAAGGATACTACCTAAGTAAGTAAAAGCTAGGCTTAATATACCTTTAAAGTACTTAAGTACCTTAGTAATATAGTTAACCCTACTAATTAACTTATTAAGCTAATTAATTAATAGGCTTATAGTTATTACTATAAGTATAATATACTATTGCTTAAGGGCCTAGCTCTTAGCCCTTAGGGTAGTATCCTTAAGCTACCTAAGCTCCTTCTATACTCTAGTTAGTATTATATAGTATTATATAATAGAACTAACTTATACTTATAGTATTAATACCTTTCTTATATAGGAGAGTTATTACTAGAGCTTAAGTAGCTATAATAGTAGTAAATAGTAAAGGCTTATAGGTCTTATATATATATATATAAGCTATATAATTACTTATTATTATATTAGCTTAGTCTTAGTAGAGACTTATAATACTATCTTTATCTATCTATATAATATATATAGAATAGGAGATATTTTATATTACCTTTATAGCTATAATTATAAGGGTAGTAATAAAAGCTTTACTAAGAGACTTATTTCTTAAAGTAACTATACTCTTTACCTTAGCTTTTCTTTTTACTTACTAAGGATTAGCTTAATTATATAATAGGATTATATTAAGAGAAACTTATTATTATTATTATTATTATTATCTTTAGCTATAAAGAGAAGGTAGCTACTATAGTAATAAGACTATACTAAAGTTATAATACTAATAACGCTAGATTATATAAAGGGTAAATAAATATATTAGTAATCCTAAAGGAAGAAGAAAGAATATTAGTATAATAACTAAAACTTAAAGCTACTATAAGTATAGCTAGGATTTAAAAATAAAAGACTTATAGAAGTTATTAAAGAAAAAAGAAAGAAAGGAAGGTATTATAAGCTAAGTAAAAAGACTAAATACTAGAATCTAGGGTAATTACTAATAGCTATTAATAGCCTCTAGCCTATACTAACCTCTAGCTACTAATCGCTAATTATTAGATAACTAACCTACTAATAGCTAAATCTACCTACTTAAAATTTAGACCTCTAGCTATTAGCTACTAATAGCTAAGTACTAAACGGCTAACCTATTAATAGCTAAATATACCTACTTAAAATCTAGATCTCTAGCTATAACTATATAACGACCCTATATATTAGTCCCTAATATACTACTAACTCGCAATTAATATATACCTACCCTAGGAGACTACTTCTCCTTGCCTCTTCCCCCCCTCTTTTTCCTTTATTATTTCCCCTCCTAACCTACTAAGAATTAGGATAATTCCAGTCCTAGCATAAAGGACTATTTACTTATATATAGTAATAGTATAAGGGGCCTAACCTAAGCCTACTATAGGAAGGATATAGGTTTTTATCTAACTTAGTTTTTCCTATATTTATATAAAGTAAAAGTACTATTTACCTCTTAAGTCTATAGTATATAAATAAAATAATAATAATAAAATAATAGTAAACTAATTATAGTTTCTAATAGATTAATTATAGTTTTTAATAGATTAATTATAGTTTTTAATAGATTAATTATAGTTTTTAATAGATTAATTATAGTTTTTAATAGATTAATTATAGTTTTTAATAGATTAATTATAGTTTCTAATAGATTAATTATAGTTTCTAATAGATTAATTTTATAACCTTACCTAACTTTAATATATTAAAATAAAGAATAAGTAGAATAAACTTACTAATATATTATAAAAGAAACTTTTTAAAGTAATAAACCTTATACTTATATTATAACTTTACCTTTTAATAAAGTTATTGCACTATAATTACTACTATTATTTAATAGTAGTAAAACCTTATTATAAGAACTTATTACCTTAAGCTCATTAAGGCAGCCAGCCCTTGCCTGTTCAGCTTCTGCCTTTGCGTAATACTCAACAGCATTATAGTTAATACCAAGCAACTGAAACAGGCGACCAAGATTGTAGTACGCTTCAGCCTTAGGACATGGGCTCAGATCATCACCCTGACCATCGTAGCCAAGGTCTGCGTACTGGGAAAGAAATGACTGTCCCTGAAGGAGGAGGTACTGGCGATTTGTGGATTGCCTCTTCAGCCCGTAGTGAACATAAGCGAGCCCCAAGCTCAAGTTAACCATTGGGCTGTTTGGGTCCAAAGCTCGAGACCGAAGAAAGTAACCTGAAACAAATTTAGAAACACCGGAACTGATATTGTCAATAGCCCTGTTCGTACCTAGTGCATATGTGTAGCTCGTCGAGGTGAAGAGGATGTGGCCGTAAAGCATGAGCAGGCAGGCATCAAGTGACAATTTAGCTGCAGTCCCGGTTGGGTTTGTCGATTCCCCATGTCCTGTACTTGCTTCGTGGGCATCGTCTGTGGCCTTTATCTGACGGAGGATGTACTTCTGGGCAGGTCCCGAAGTATACCATGAAACTGGAGACTGACAGAGACTTGACAATAAAGCGAACATTCGATACGAATCGGACATGGCACCGTCTCTCATCAGCTGTCGAGCGGTAGCTACGCACTTCTCCTCATCGCTCATGTAAATGGCACATACTGAGAATGTCAGAATGATCGAATACAAAAGAAAGGATTGCTTACCTGTCCATGCAACGTGTATTATGAAGCCGTGTTCTGGTGTTTGGAAGGCAGTCGAATCTCTGGCCGCTTCACAAACTTGATATGCTTCATCCCGACGATGCGCCATAGCCAATCCGACAGCATAATCAAGGAATAAGTCCAGCCAGTTGTCGAAGGAGATGCCCTGATGATTGTCCGTTTCAGTTGACCTTTGCTCGGGACCGTCGGGCCCACTATAGGGAGCAATGGCTGTGATAGAAATGTCAGCTAAATACGCGGCATCCAGGAGCTAAGTATGCTGAAGTAACTCACTTCGCGCCAACCTTTCATACATTCGTGACAATTCGGTCTTCGGCTGGCTAGGGTCAAGGTCTTCGAGTGAGTTCTTTGAACCAAGGAAGTTCAGATACTTCTCCCAAGTATAGAACTTTTTCAGGGATCGAAAGTCATCAACTAATTCCTTGGAGGATGCCATCCAGGCGGAGACGAGGTCATCCCGACCGTCCTTGATTTGTTGCCGTAGATTCCGAACGATTTCATACTGTTGCGACAACTTTACTGCGCGGGATTGTTCGTCTTGCTGACGCTTATCTGGACCTGCGAGTCGTTTAGGCCTGTATCGCCGAAGCAGAACTCTCTTTCCGGAGGGATGATCTGGGCCCCGCGTGCCGATTCCCCTGCGACGTGGGACCCGACCCTCCGATCGAGCTGAAGAGTAGGGGACGGATGGGCCCCCAAAATGCTGGCCCTGGTCGTGGTCCTGATCCCGGGCCTCTCTAAGAGCCATCGCCTCGGCTGCTAAAATCAGGGCCTCCTCATCTTCCCGAGCCTTTTCGTACATGTTGGCGAGCTCAACCCGAGCATCAATGCTTTCCTCATCGGCGTCAATGGCGGCTAGAAAATATTCTTCCGCAGTAGCATGTTCGGCTTTGGAAGAATGGCACCGTCCCAGTTGTAACAATACTGTGGCATCCACATCCCCAGGGAGGTCGCGAAGTATCTCGTAATACTTGATGGCCAAGGAAGTCTCACCGCGATGGGCCAGTTCTTCGGCGACATCGAAAGCAAGAAATGGGAAATCAGCCGCGAAGTCTCTTGTGGGTTCTGCCAAAGGGTCAAACCACCACAGGTGTCTCTATTGCAAGGCGTGAGCACAAAATACGAGGGTCGGGGTGCGGTTACGACTCACCATTGCCTCAAGCTCATCTCCGATTCGAAATCTGTAAATGGCTAGCCGGGCTCGCAAGTCGTGTGGTAGTGCCTGGCCGTACAGAGTGGAATCGTAGGTTTCCAAGCCAAATTCTGAAACAGCCACACGCCTCTCATCGTCTGCATCCCACTCACGGTCATCTGTTTGCCAGTTGTCCCAGTAGTTTTCGGATCCGCGACCCAGAAACCACCGCGACAACGACTTCAACTGCCCAATAGCATCTAGGTAGCGGCCCGTTGACGCAAAAAGCTCAACATATATTCCCACATCGTGCCACGGGGCATGGCTTAGGTCACTAGCGACAATAATTCTCTCATGCTCAAAGAACCGCTCATACGCGCTAATGGCGGTTGGAACAGCAGTCTCGGCATGTTTGTTGTCAACGCAGGCTTCGGCAAGTTTTCGGACAATTTCGAGATCGAAAGGGCGCTGTTTTAAGACGATCTTGTATTCGACGATTGCTGCAGACAGGTGGCCTTGTTTGTGGCATACCATCGCCTTACCCAGTCTGGCATCGATGTTGGTGTGATCGGCCCGCAACGCAGCGGAATAGCACAGTCTAGCGGTATGAAGATTCTCGGTTTCATCATTCCCCATGGTGTCCAAGGCAAAGGATGCACATCGAAGCCAACCCCCGACATCTTTGGGGCGAAGATGAGCAGCGTACACCATGGCTGACAGTGCCTTGCTCAAATCACCTTGCTCTCGGAAAATCGAAGATAGGGTGGTCCAGGCCTGATGAGTCTCGGCGTTGATTCTGATGACTTCAAATACCAGGTCCAAGGCCAGCGAGTAATCTCCGCCGAGGAAGGCTTGGTTCACCTTGGCCAGGCGGGCTGTGATATCTCCTCGAGGCTTAGCCGCTTTACGGGGTCCACGGGCTCCCCTCCCGCGAGGAGTACTGCGGAGTTCACGTGGTTGCCCAGTCTCATCCCGTTGCGAGGCCAAAAATTCCCGAACGGATTCATCAAACTTGGCGATGTCGCCTTGCAGCTCCTCCAAGTCGGAGTCTACGTCCGATGCTTCGGCTTCGTTCCTGCTTTTTATTAGCGCCAGCCTCCCGAAGTGACACTGGGGTAATTACCTTTCAACAGCATCTTCGCTTCTCGACAAATCCATGGCTTCAGAAAGCATCACCCGGTGGACGTCGAATGAAGATTTGACGGAGGGCGGCTGCATTAAAAGTGGGAGAGGGAGAACTGTGGCTGGGGGGTGCGGATGTACTTTTAAGTTGATTGAGTGGGCACGTGAGCAACTACACTGCTGGCTTTAGGTACGCCCGCCTGTTAACAGTCCCGTCGCCCGTTTTCTCAGTGCATCATATTGAGTTGTGTATAATTAATGGAATCCAATACAAAGTGCGTGTCTTTTGCGCTGGCTCAGTGCAACGCTGTTAACCTATGTAACTACGAAACTCGGTATTCTACTCGCTATCTTAAGGAATGTAGCGACAAACGACCTTGGGTGCATAGTCTCCCGAGAATTGGTCTGCTCCTCGCATCTACGGATTCAGTCTCAGTGTTCCTCAAGTCAGCTTCCCTTCGGCTTTAGCATCTGCATGGAATGTTAGCTGCATAATTCGTAAAATAGAGCTGAAGCCTACCTTTGACCTGATCAAAGACCTTGAGCATTTTCCGGCGCGCTCCGAGGGCGTTCACACCACGATCCTCAAGAGCCTTATCATCCAACTCCACCAGCTCCGTCCACTTCATGTCCTTCAAGTTATCAGTGTACTTGTGCAGCCGAAGGCTGCGGAGCCAGCTGGGAATATCCTGAAGGAGTGTTGGGTCGGTTGGGTCTTCTGGAGGCTTTGAGCTGCCTCGGCGCCCTCGAGGCGACCGACCACGCACCATATCCGAGTGATCAGATAGGTAGCCTTCGTGACCACCCATCCCCATCTGACCAAGGTTCACAGAGGGAATGCCACTCCCCATCAATGGTGACGTCCCGTCATAGGCACTGAGGAAGCCGTTGTTTTGCGGGGATGTGAATGGAGCCATGTGACTCATTCCGGGTTGCATGACGAGCCCGGGAGAACTGGGTCGCGAACGCTGGCCGCCACCGAGACCCAGACTTTGCTGCTGGGCCTGAATTGCCATGAGCTGCTCGCGGCTGAGTACCTGGCCATGCTCATTGATCATCACCACATTAGTGCCCGGAAGATTGATTCCTTGAGGGCCAGGAGACATTGGCATTTGCCCATTTCCAGAGGCGTCATTGGACCTGGCCCTACGGTATTTCCGAACGTCGTCCAAGGCGAATCGGTTGTTTACGGTAGAGAGCGCTGCCAGCTTCATGGCGGTGGCGTTGGCAACCATATCGGCTTGGGTACCACCAGCGTTGGCGGCGTTGAAACTAGAGGCCATGGGTGTGTTAACCATGGATGCCCAGTTCCCACTGCCGGCATTATACGGAGAAAGGAGGGGCAGATCTGCTGGATTGTTGTCTGGGGCCGTGAGCGTTGTGCTCTGAATGGCGGAACTGTTAGCTAGTTGGGGGCGTGGAGATCGAAGTCCGCTCGCCGGGGTTGGCTGCACAAACTGGCCCATGGGTGGTTGAGCAGTGGCGCCCTTCGGACCAGGTTGGTCTCCTGATCCACTGACCCACGGAGAAGTAACGTTTGGAGTGTCCCGAGAGTCTTGTGGGTTGGCAATGGCGGCACTTGTCATGGAAGTACGTGGGTCCATGGCAGTGCTATTGCGATTCGACGAGGGCGGGTTGCCTGTCTGCTGAGTGAACTTGGCCTTTTCGGTAGCAATGGCGGCAGCGGCGTCCGGAAACATGGCATTTATAGTTGATGGATCAAGTCCCGAGTGACGCTTCGATGATGATATGGCAGAGTTCCTGGACATCGAGTTTCGAGCGGGTTCCACATTGAGTTTGTTCATGGCATCGCTGAGGCGGTTCGACATTGGGTCTGTGAGTATGTTAGGGCTTGGCGAGACGGCGGGTACGGTGACAGGTGCACAATATACCTTTATCGAAGCTGGCGGGTGATAAAACGCCCGACATGGGATGATTCTTGCCCATCTGCTGGAGAACTTGGATAAAGAAGCGAATCTGGACCTGTGTTGTCTGCTGCAGAAGAGCGTACAGGGCGGCGGTACGTTCCGCTTCGCTCAGAACGCGGAACCATTGTTCTATAGCGCTGAGTTCATCTTTGAAATCCTGGTCCAGTGTCGCAGCTGCCATTTCTTCAAGTGTCGTTTCGTACTGGTCGATGTCCGCAATCCACTGCTGAGCGATCTTGTCCTGGGAGTCTGGCTCTGAGCTACCGGGGCCCAGATTTTGTTGGGTCTGGCCATAGAAATCCGACGAAGGGCGAATGCGGCTGGACGGTAAAGGTCCAGAAAGGGCAGCCATGTCGGCAGAGGCACGAAGAGAATGCCCAGACCCAATAGCCCTCGAGGAGGGAGGTCGCAACGAGGACGCCGTGTTGGCTTCCGGCGTACTGTTGCGGTTTCCGATGACGTGATTTCCCGACATGTTGAGCATTATTGAGTAGGGGTTGGCTTCGTTAAAGAGAACTGGTTCGAAGGAGGGAGTCGTGAGAGATGTTGCTGTTGCACGCAAGCTTGGTTGGGATGGCGGTAAGGTGGAAAGGATGATACAAGAATCGTCTCTCGACTCCTGCAGTGACCGGCTGACCTCAAAGGAGTTTGGACAAGAAGCAGGGAGGCGAACTATCGCATCTTCTGAGCAGCGAAGAAGGACGACACTGAAGGAAGTTAGCAGATAGCTCGGCGGAGGGCCACTTGTTGGAAAGTCTCCTCTGGTATGGCTTAGAACAGGTGGCAATGAAAGGACCAGGGGAAGAGCTGAGAACCCGTACCGCGCAAAAAGATATAGGAGGGCAATGAAGGGACGATGTCTGCTTCCAGGCAGGCCACAGAACTTCTCGATTAGATCCAGCCGCTGCAACTGCGGACCAACGTCCTCTAGTAATATTACTCTGAGTCGTGGGTACGTAGAAGGAGGTGTGAGCAGAGGCTGCTCGCACTCTTCCACTGTTAACCCAAAGGCTTCAGCCCCTGTGCTTACATAAGACACCTGTCCATAAGCGCCAAATGGCACCTGGTGCCTGAGGCATGAATCTCACCACGGCTTACGAAGGCACCGAGCTGCCAGCCCTCGCTCACTTCGGTGGAGACGGTTTGGGAATCTAGTGACCCTCAATTCTCAGTTACGGACTATTCGTACTCCGTACAACAAATAGTACCTTAATTACCGCTGGTCCTACTTAGACGCCTAGGGAACTAAGTACGTACAGGGCATCCCGGAGTGTCGCGTTGGGTCATCCTCCCTTGAGGCAGGGGTGGCTGAGGACTACACAGGTTCTTTGACTATTCAGCATGTACTTTATTGCCAAGTCACATGTGTAGAACCGCACGTCAACGAAAGGCATGATTGGTGTCGGTTACCCGTACCACCCATACTCCAGGTGTATGTCGAATGACATGCGGGACCTATTGTCAGTCACCCGTTGGGTTGTCAAACCGGCCGTTGTATCGCATTGCCACCTATCGTGTGATGCCGTGTAAGTTTTTACTCAGTCTAGATCAGAAGCTCACAGGTTTTAGACCGTCTCACGCCAGTCACGATGCGGTGGATTAGGGAGCAACAGCTTCTTTTTTGAGAGCCTCGAAGATATGCACGTGTCGACTCGGAGCCGTCACGATGCTGATGCACCAGAACGGTTTCAGATGGCCACCTGCTTCAGTCGACGAACCGCATGATATTTCCCTTCGCCTATTTCTGCGGTCCATGCTATGTTGGTCCCATGGCCAGGCAGACTGTTTGCTCCTATTTTCAACCTTTGCCTTCCTAGCCCAGCACCTCAAGCGGTCTCACGCTTGCCCTCCTTGAGCTCCTTCTATTTGATGTGTTAGCGCCTGATGTCCTACTTCGCATTCTCGGTCAGGGTTCGTACGAGAGCCTTCATGCTACCGTGGAGAGCATGTCGGTGGTTGCGTCGGAACTTGGGGTCAGTGCCGTTGAGAGACGGGTATCGTGAAGTCTTGGGCTTCTTGATGCTAATCACATAGTCAGCGTCCTACATTTCATTTAGATGCTGTCAATCAAACATACC
This sequence comes from Neonectria magnoliae, assembly GCA_037954305.1. Lineage (NCBI taxonomy): Eukaryota > Fungi > Ascomycota > Sordariomycetes > Hypocreales > Nectriaceae > Neonectria > Neonectria magnoliae. The sequence goes on from JAZAVK010000186.1 coordinate 27,808, forward strand.
CGTTTCGGTGGGCCTTGGCCGACTGGTTGTGCTGAGAGGAGTTTTTTGACTCTGAAAATCGTTAGTAACGCATTTATCGGCCGTGATTGGGCTGGAGGCTTTGTCACATACTCGCCATTGCTGCTGTTGGATACGCTGTGACGACGGTGAAAGGGTCGCGAAGTTGCAGAGAGGATGCCGAAAATATGTGCGAACATTGAACGACAAGCCCTAGCCGATGAAAAGTGTGGGGGGTTAAATCGCTGACATAAGCATGCCCCTTTGCCGACTACTCCACTGCCGAGCATCTGTGTTTGGTTGGCTGGGCGGGGAAAGCAGTAGAATTCCTGAAGCTGTGGCGTTTCACAAGCCACAATTATTCTTCAGCTGATGCATGCGCGCTCTCGTCATCGTTTCAATTAGGTAGACCTAGTTACGTAGGTACCCATAGTTGGCAGTCTAGGTCTCGACCTAAGTACTGTTTCGAGACGTAAGTACGTGTATAGACTCAGGCGCACTTCCAGAGCACTGCACGGGTTATCAAAGAGCTCATTGCCTACAACGCACCAATTCAGTGGCACAGCGGGGATTCGGAATATGGACTCGGCTCGCCTGGGATGATTTATCTTTGATGGGTTCATCCTCTGGATCTAAGGGGGCAGAATCCTGGGCATAGTTTCGGGTGCCCATGTGATTTTCGTCACGATTCTGTTCGCGACCTGGCAAGTACAAAAAGTTTGCATATCCATGTATCAGCAAATTCTTCTAAACACTAGTGTAGTTCCTGCTATGCTCTTCATCTCGACGTTACGAGTGGCTTGGCTGCGACGCTGTGCAAACCCTCAGTGGTCGCAGAAGCCGTGAGCTGGGCTGCGGAGCGAAGCTGCTGGAGGCGAACGGTTTTGAGATACCGCAAGAACAGAACGAAGAGGATCTCGACCCTAAAAGGTGGTTAGTGACTGGACTCATGAGTCACTGGGTTCACATACCTCTCTTTTGTCATCATCAGAATACCCTGAACAAGGAGACCTTTGAAAATTTGGGGCCCGATGCCCTTGAAGAGGCCGAGCAAGCCTTCATGCTGAATGATGAACCTCATCACTTCAATAAAGCTGCCAAATGGTTTGCCATTTCTGACTGGGGGAGGCCTGGACTGAAGCCCAACTTTGGCCACGATGAGCGGCTGAGTGGCAATTGTTGCCAATGTCTTGGACATTGCTCCGAGTACTGTCATGAAGTTAGAAAAGCCGAGATGAACAACGCCGTTATGGGAGTACTCACGAAATGCTTCCCACGGCTTCAGGCTAGCCTTTCCGGGGAAGAACACCTCTTTCAATCGCTCATACGCGCCGTACGTGATGGCAGGGTTGACAACAAGTACGAGACTTGCCTTAAGGCCTCTCCACAAGCCTGAGACGCCATCCGGTCCGTCAACAACTTCGCGTGCCGTAGCGAAGATGCCCTTTCGCTCATCTTTCTTGGCAGTTTGCTGACGGGTAGTCACTACAGCGACGGGTATAGTGCACAACTGCGCAACAGCACCAGCCACAGCACCCAAGGCGAGCTCCGCTACGGTCGAGGGAGCTGCGCCTCCGTTGGCCGACTTGACATAGAGCGTGCGAACAATGCTATACCAGTAGAAGTAGGCGAAGTTGGCTGACGCGACGCCAATCAAAGAGCCGTTGATGCCTGCGTAGAGCCCCCGAACGCCGTCATCGGCCGCGATCCGCGAGAGCGCATCCCAGGTTGAGGCATAGTGAGGTTCGTCGTCGGTAGCAGAGGAGCCTTCGGTTGCATTGGGCCGGACCTGGACCTGGAGCCGCGTCTTGACGCTGCAAGGCAATAAAGTCAATAAGAGTCAGGGAACGTTCATCAGGGGCTGGCTTACATGTCAAGAGGGTATACCAAGGCATTGGCAAGAACTGCGCCTGTCGCTCCGGCTACGGCGCGGCCCCAGGGCGAAATGGTAGGCTTGGATTGGGCGGCCATGACGGTTCGGTCGGGGTGTCGGTCGATGAGACAAGTCGTCGAGGTCACAACGGGAGGTCGCGTTCGATAGCAACAAGGCACAGATGGCTCCGGCTAGGTCGTGAGGCCAACAAAAGTCCGGGCCCGAGCATCATCATATTGGCATAGAGATCAAAGGACCAAGGGTCGGAAGGCCCGCTGCCGTGGGTCATCTGAACCTCGGCCCTGCACCGGTTTCGGCAAATGGGAGAGGACGTCCCGCCTGTGACTGGCCCGCTTTTCTGACCTCGGTTAGTAACCTTGGGAGGGAGGCGCGCTGGAAGGACATCGGGCTGGTTGCATGAGTCTAGTAGCATGGCCGAGGGATAAAGGTCGTGCGTGGGAGTGATAGTCTAGGTACCTACCTGCGAAGCACAAAGAGACAACCTGCTACGTTAGTTACGAGGGAGGGTGTCTTGGTGCAGGTGGTTGAGGTGTGTAGATGGATGGATGTAACGAATAGTTGGCCTGCGGAAAGGACGCCGTCATTCGGATCAACTACCCAGACATGCATATAACACTTTCACTTACCAGGTATAAAAATACCTGAACGCACACAGGCATGACATGCAAATAGCAGAGAACTATTGGTTTTGAGGTTGGTCCTTTGAGGTGGTGACATTGCATCCACGGTGTCAGCTATGGGTCCACTTAGAGCTCTACAGCGCCGCAGGTATGGACGGATGGGGAGGGAGGTGGGCACTTACCCTAGGCAGGCAAACATGAATTAGTACTCCATACGTAAGGCAAGTTTGCAAGGAGAAAGCTGGAAGTGGGGGAAGGAAGGGGTTGTCTGATTTCCGAGCAACTTGCCCCACCACGGACATGTTCAACCTCGAATAGACGCGCTGTGATGTAGGCATCTAGCGCCGTGATAAGCTTTGTAAAGCAGCATCTCGAAAGAATACAACGTCTCCACGTCTCCGCGCTGCACACCTTGCTCGCCTAGGTAGGTACGTTGAAAAACGCCATGGAGAAGAGAGCTCGGGTGAGTTTACATCTATCTTCTCAAGGCTGCTGCCGCCAGAGCCTCGCAGTCTCTACCGGAGAAGGCAATCACAATTCAACAACGAGTGAATACTGACCACCCCGCCTACCTAGGCCGCCGAGTCTCTTGTTGCGAGATCGAGCGGCCAAGCGGCCCTCGATCATGCCATTCAGGCTGCCGACTTGTACATGCGCGCAGCTGCTGAAGCTACGAGCAAACTCGAAGCAGCTCGCTTGCGACAAAAATGCCAACAGCTGATCACAGTAGCTGAGCGCCTCAAGGCCTCACAGACAAAGGCAACACTGGTGCAGCAGCCAGGCATACTGCAGCAAACTTCTCGTCTCCATGGGAATTACTTCCCTCCGTGGTCAACAGCCCCCGCCAACTCGGATTTTCGTCTTCTCCCAGGAGAGATACCCTTCACGTCAGTCGTGCCAATTTCCCCGCCGGACGAGCCTCACCGCTGACTTCCTACTAGGGATCATGCTGCTCTCGCGCTCTCGCCGAGGCAGGCTGCAACCTTTGACGGTTGGAAGAGGCCGCGTGAACTGTACGGTGTGGGGGAAGGTGTCGACGATGAGACCTTTATGGATTCAAGTAACGGCTGTGATCTAGTCCAGGACTTGACTACCGACTGCTCCGTCGTCGCCAGTCTCTGTGCAGCCATGCGAATCATGACCGGCCGAAAATCGGTAGGTCTCCGTAAAGCCCGTTATCCATACTATCTATCTATTTGCCTTGTTCTGTTGTCATGCAGCATCATAACGTTGTGGTTCTTAGGTTCTGGCGTCGATTTTGCATCCCTTCGATCGGGCTAGAGGCATGCCACGGTTTTCTGCCTCTGGCAAGTATGTCCTCCGTTTGCACTTCAATGGCTGCTTTCGACGCGTTGTCATTGACGAGAGACTCCCAGCCTCCTTGACTGATCGGACTCTCTATGTTGTCGACCGTCAAAATCCCTTTCTTATCTGGCCTGCGCTTCTCGAAAAGGCCTACTTAAAAGTGCGAGGGGGGTACGATTTCCCTGGCAGCAACTCAGGAACTGACCTATGGGTTCTAACCGGATGGATTCCTGAGCAACTATTTCTTCAAAGGTAATTATTCCTTGTCATTTCCGGCATGTTTTTAGGTGGTGCTTAGCCGGCTCCTGGAGGCTTGACTCAACGTTGCTCATGCGTCCATCAACATAGGGAGGACCTTCACATTGATCTTGTGTGGAAGAGGATCAAGACCGCGCACGACCTGGACGACGTCGTTGTTACTCTGGGAACAGGGCGTATATCTACCGAGGAGGAGGAAATCCTGGGATTGATTGGTGAGCACGACTACGCGGTGATGGCCCTCGATCTGGTAGGAGATACCCGAAGACTTTTGGTCAAGAATCCGTGGTGTAACGGGCCAGTATGGAAGGGAACCACCTCGGCCCCTCCCTCAGCGCTGCGAAAGAAGGATCAAATGGAGGATGGCGTCGAGTTCCCGCAACCAAGAGAGAACTTTGGCCGTGACCAGCTCCCAACCGGCTCTTTTTGGATGTCACTAGAGGATGTTGTGCAACATTTCGAGTCCATGTATCTCAACTGGAACCCAACGCAGTTTGCGCATCGCCAAGATCATCACTTCACGTGGAATATCCCTCCTGCTAGGCTCGCATCATCACTGGTGCGCAACCCGCAATATTCACTCGAATGCCCCATCGGTGGGCCGGTATGGATCCTCGCCAGCCGGCACTTTAGAGATGCCGAACTTCAGATAGCCCGAACGAGAAACGACTCCATGGCTGCAGTATCGCGACAACTTGGATTCATGAGCATCCTTGTCTTTGACAATGAGGGTCATAGAGTCCAGATGGGCGATGGTGAGGTCTATCGTGGGCCTTACGTGGACTCTCCCCAAACACTTGCGCGTCTGGAAACGAGCCCAAAAAAGCGATATACGATTGTTCTTGACCAGCATGAATTTCCACTTCCTGATTATACGCTCACGCTTTCACTCTTCTCCCAAGAACTTTTGAACGTGAAGGAGGCTAGGGATGCCATGTCACACTACAAGGAGGTTACCGGGACCTGGAGCAGGCGCACGGCTGGTGGTAACGCTGCCTGTTCAACCTACTTGCTGAACCCCCAGTTCAAGTTGGATCTTCCTCACGCGAGCCCAATATCTATTTTACTTTCCACGGATAACCACGATGTCCACGTCCATGTCGATCTGGTCTGGGCTCAAGGAAAACGAGTCACCACACTCAAGGCCAGAGACTTGGTCGGCTCTTCTGGCGAATACAGACGGGGTTGTAGCGCTGCAAATGCACGTGTTGATGCTGGCACCTACACAGTTGTCTGTTCGACTTTTGACGCGGGTCAGATGGCAGATTTCGCTCTCAGGGTATCATCAATGACAGCCATAACTTTGGAGCCCATCCCTGCGGATGCTGCTGGACGATTGCAATCGACCCTACCACCGTTCAGGTTATCGGAAGGGGAAGAGGTCCGACGCATGCCCCTGTCCGTGTCTTGGCTCACGCGGATGAGCGTACAGGCACGAAGTGTGGCACAACCAGGTGCAGAGCCTGGGAGCCGGCCAGCCTCTACTCTAGCGACGCGGCTCTCCATTGTTCACGGCTGGGCCCCCGAGCGAACTCTCATCGCCATCTCTGGCGACGGCCAGTTCCAGGAACCGACGGCCGGCATTCGCACACCCGAGTTTGACATGGAGCCTGAGCGCATACTCCGAGAGGGAATGTGGCTCATCGTGGAAAGCATGGGAACGCACCACGTTATCGAAGATATCGAGATTGAGCTCCATAGCGATGCACCCATCCAAGTCGGGCCCTGGGAACTGATGTAAGTGCACCTTAAACTAAGCGGCGAAGAGAAATTTGCAGGAGGAGGCTGCATCTGTGTTGGTACAACATAGTCGAGGAGGAAGCTAGTGTACGGATGCCAATTCCCTACATGATGGATATAAAATGCACGCTCAACGTCCAACACCTTCCCCTACTCAACGCCCGTAGAAATTCCCACCATCGAAGGCATGTAAGTTGAGACAACCTGGTATATAAGCCCCCAACGCCAAAATGTGTAATCCACAAATGCAAATTCGACAGGCTGCACCACGGCCAAAATGTGAGAACTGCGCCAAAACAAACCTATGCCAACTAACCCTTGCTAGGCCAGTGACTAATCGTACACGCAAACCGAACCAGAATCCCAAGACGGATATGACGCCAAGTCTTGGGCGCGCAAGTCCACCATGAACTCATGTCCTAGACTAAATAGAAGACGAGGTGACACTCGTTACCATTCTATGAGGGCGGACCCCGTCGTCGTCGACCGCGATTGGGTCCATCTGGCCGCTGAGAGAGAACATCCCGTAGGAGGGGATCGTCCTTATCCTTGTCTACATGATGCACACGGACATGTCTATCAGGCGCGTCTTGTTAGTTTCTTCGAAACTTCAAAACATAGGTAGGGAAAGATTTGTGACAAGGAATGTGCTGGTCGGGCAGTCACTAGCATACCTTTGGAGATTGTCTGGTCGAGGGTACTTGTGTTCCCTGTCTGGACAGAAGGGGCAGACGTATCCTGGTGAGTCATGGACGAGACCGTGCCTGATCATCTCGTTCTTGCGCTTGAAGCCCTTTCCACCTTCACTTCGGGGACAACCTCGCACGGGGCAGTAATGTGGGCGAGCTGACGAGTGTACATTGGCGTGGGAGTTCAGGAGATATTGTGTCTGAAATGCAGGAGCAGTGCATCCAGTGAACGTACAAACGTAGGCGCTAATTTGGGGATTGGTAATGCCGTCAATGCTCATTCGGTCTGCGACCGAGGTTGACGTAGCTGGCGTGGAGGCAGAGTGCTCCGTGCTGGGGGTTTCGCCTGTGGCACTACTACTGCTATACTCAACATTATTCCGCTGATGCATTCCATTGGCGCCATAGTAATAGGGGCTCGAAGCAGGTAAAGAGCGCGGGGACGGTAGAGTTCGTGGGAATCCCTCGTTTGGAGACGTTGGAGGTGACGCAGCAATGGGAGGAAGTTGAGGGACGCCGGGAGGTGGGGAAGCGGGAAACCCTGGGCCGTGCTCGTGACGGGAAGGAAGCTCTTTCTCTGCCGGAGCTATCGGTTCGGGTGGTAAGCGGTCGATGTCACCGAGGGTCAACCGGATCGAGGGAAGTATTGGGCCGTTGGAATCGGACTGGGGGGAGTCTATCTGGAGTGGGGGAAGCTCCCTACTGGCAGGTGTGAGAATAGCTACCGGAGGAGACCTGGTACCTGGCTTATTCTCGGCTCCCGAGAATGAATAAGGAGAAGTGGGATGGTCATCGCGAAGAGATAGGTGACGAGTCGATACGGATATGTCGGGGCTGGCCTTTAGAGCTAAGGCCGACATAGAGGCAAGGCTCGGGAGAGGAGGGGGTCTGACGGCGAAGGCGGCGGCTTGCAATGCATCTGCGGCGAGGTGTTGCAGTGAGGGAACGGTCATAACAACTTCGTCGGGTGGCCCATCAAGACTGGACTCGTCATCTGGGGAGTCTTCGTCGCAGGGTAGGAGCTGACGACCGGCGACACGAGCGATCTCGGGGTCGCGTCCGTTGTCGAGATAGGCAACCAGTATAGCATCCCCTGAATTGGGACGGACCTTATGGCGATTAGACTTATCGCGATCGTCGAGAGAGGCAGGGCTCAGACTGACTTGGGCTGGAGGAATATCTGGGGGGGGACTCGGAGTGGGTGCGAGCCTAGGACGGAGCGGAGTCATGAGGGGGCTGTCGCGAGGAACCACCTCATCCGGGTCGTAGGTGTCGGCGATGACGAAGCCGTGCGGTTGTTTGGTTTGTTGGTGTTGAGCGGCCGTGGTCATAGTTGTCGCGTCGGCGTCTATAGCTCAACTCGCCATGGCCCGCAGATGGGGCACCCGACTCGGTCTCGTGTTGGCCGTTGGCTTACGAGCCGGGCCTCTGGTGCTAGGGAACTCGAGAGTCGACGAGAACGACGGCGAGCACGACGGCGAGAGCGACCGAGGGTCGAAATGGTGCGCGCAGGGCAGACAGAGAGGTGCGCCTAGGAGGCGGAGAGCGACGCGCGCCCGAGTGGACAGGACAAGACGGGTTAAAACAAGGCAACGCAACGCGGCGGGATACCGTAGGACGGAGCGCGCAGTGGTCGGCCGCCGAGTCAGAGGTCTCGGGCGGTGTTTCGGCGGCTCAGGCTTGAAGAGGAGGGTGAGGCGCGAGATGCGATGCGCGGCCGGATGGGAAAAGAGGCGACGAAGCGACGAGCAAGAGGTAGACGGGATTGCGGTGTAGGGCGATTGCGAGTAAGACCTCGAGGACAGCTGAGTTGACGCAGTGTAAGCTTGGGCAGTGGTGGTATTGTAATGCTGTGATTGTTGTAGTAACAGTAGTACGGTAGAATAGTGGCGGCTGTTGTTATTTGCTGGGGTGTGTGTGTGGAGGGACAGGAGAGGAGAGAGAGGGGGGGGATATTGAGGCTGGAGGCTTCAGAGAGAGGATCAAGGCAGGTAATGCGAAGGTATAACGGCACCTGGGAGGGTAGGTGGTACCTTGACTGGGCAGTCCTGCTACCACCCAGTGCCCGATCCTTACTGGTCGCGAAGTAGTCCGTAGCAGTCTCAGAGCCCCAAGACCCCGGGAAGCCTTAGGTTAGGTTAGGGCCTCAGTACCTCAGAGCACGTAGGGTGTGGAGACGAAGCGGCGGTTTGATACGGAGACATGAGGTGAGGGGAGGTTCAGACTGGCTGGCTTCGGTGGGACTGGGGTCGGCACGCTGGAAAGTTGGAAGGTTGGCGTAGGACTGGTCCGGGGTTGGGCCGGGGGCTGGGGGATTAGACTGGGAGATGGGGATAGACGATGGGGACGGCCCATGGGGCATTGTCACATTGAGGATAGCAGGCATCTAATAGTATGGGGGGAGGGGGATGGGGCTCTGCTGCTACCAACTGCCCGGGGAAGGGAAGCATGGAGCGCCGCAGCTCGGTACATGCGGTTGGGCCGTAATTGCACGCACCTCAGAGTCTTCATCCAGGCTGGGACGCTTTACCGTTGGTTTTTTATTCTTTCCCACCTCAACTTTTAGCGCTTCTTAGCGAAGTACTAAGATATTAGTCTCGGTATCCTAACGCCCAGACAAGGTGGGCATAAGTAGGTACAGTGTATCTTCGAAGGAAAAGGGATGGATGCTTTCCAAAGTAGTGTGAAAGGCAGGCTTTAGCTGGATGTTTTGATACCTACTTAACTATGAACCAGGGAGTCCTCTTCCCCGTAGTTACCACTTACGCAGTAGACAGAACCTATCCTATCCCAGCTATCCTATCTCGTAGAGTAAAAAGGTGTCGGTCTGGGAAGGAGCATAGACATGTGGGATTGTGTGCGGGAGTATGAGCGAATGAGTAGAAACTGGAGCAGACTGAATGGAACAAAGGAGAAAATGATCAATGGGGCAATGGGGCAATGGAGGAAATGGAGCCATCGAGTCATCGAGTGAGCCATTCAGCATGGAGCAATCGATGCATGACAGAGAAAAGGCGCCTCCAACCCAGTCAGTCAACCAGTGTTCCCCACCCACTTATTAATTTGCGGTCGGGTCGCCGTCTAAGCCTCAATGTCCGTCCATTGCTGCCGGATGTGCTGGGCGTGATGCGAGTGCAACTACTACGAACCTCAACGCATTGATGTCGCGTACCGAGTTGTTCTTCGGCCACCCTCTCGTCCACTTTCACTGCCCCTTTAAGTACCGACCGCACCGATACTTCCCCCAAGCCCGTCGTCCTCGTCTGTCCTCGTTTCCCGTTTCTCGTCCCCGACATCCCGGCCTGGGGCACCGCCAGTCCTCTTCCAGAGGAGGGGCCGGTTCCCAGGCGCACGCACCTAGGGCCGTCTCCACCCAATGCCACGCCCTCCAGCCGCAAGGTGGGTCTGGAGGGCTGCTGGACGAGGGGAAGTGGATCATGCTGCTTTGTACCCAGTACTTGGACATGGATGGAGGTACTTGTCCACATTCTTAAGTATTTGTTACTATCAATACGGCTTACTATAAAGGAAGGCAATTGTCAACGCCAACGCGAACGCCAACGCCAACCTAACTGAATGGACCTACCTACTGTGCGTCTTTAGGTTTCTCAAGTTAGCAGGTAATTAGATAGTGCGGTTGTGACCCGTTCTCGTGGGTAATGATTGGGTAACTACTTACTATGTACGTAGTAGGTATTCGGCGATTCTTCGCACGCGTTCTTTCCGCCCTTGTCTAAACCTAACGACGACCCTGGATTGAAGCCCTCCCCTCCACAGCATGCCGCTACGCAGTCCGAATACAGTCTGTCTCCCGGCTACGGAGGGGACCTCAGCCAAAAGGCCAGAGGCTCTGCACCGGAAACCAGAAAAGGAGCACGGCACTGCGTCAGCATTCATCTCAACCCGCTCCCTCCTTCCTTCTCTCTATCTTCCTCCCTCCCTCTCTCATGCGCGCCCCGGCCCCGCCTGTCAAGTACCTACCCGTTGCCTGCCCGCGACTTATTACCCGCTGCCTGCTGACCACTATCCGCAATCATCCCATCCAAAGGATCTGACGGACGTGTCATGACCTTTCCCTTCTCCATCCTCTCCACCCTCCTCCCTCCTCTCCTAATCCTCGGTATATATGGGATTACACACCCTCACGCACAGCCCAAATCTCGGTTTTCCGTGGGACTGGATCGCAGCTTAGACACAATCCTTTTTTTTTTTTTTGCCGCCATTTCACCCCTCCCCTCCCCTCCCTCCCCAAGACAAGGACACAAGTTCTCGAGGTCTCCCTGTTTCGTCGCGACGCCAAGTAAAACACAATCACCTATTGGATGCGCCCTAGTAAGCCGCAGCCCCTCTTTCCCGCTAAACCCCAGGCTGGGCTGGCGAGGAAGCGGAGGCCTAGGCCATTTGGGCGGCGGCAGCGGCAACGGCAACGGCGACGGACAGCGGCATATTCCGCCCATGCAGCGGCATCCGCCCAATGGAGATGCCGCCGAGCACTGTTTACGAGTAGCCTCCCAACTTTCCAATCTGTCGAACCCGCAACCGCCTGCAATTAATCCCGCTGTTATATCGCCCTGGCTTTACATTGCCATGGTATCCAGAGATCAATTGTGGCTACCCCATGTCATTTCCTCTCGGAAGAATGCATTTTGCACACGTCACTATCCTTATGTCGTTGGGCTCTTCCCTCCGTCGCCCTACATGCTTATTAGTCGCTGGTTGCTATCACCAGTAGCACATGAGACCCAGACGCACGTACAAATGCTGAGTAGAAATCAAACGTTACGAACGGGCACAGAAGCGCCTCCGTCAACGGTTCAGGGGTACTAAGCAGTATCCACGCTGCTTAACCCCACAATCAAAGCCGAGAGAGTGCCTCACCCTTTGCCGATGGCGGCCGTCAACGGCCGCACCAAGCTGAGTCGACATCTCATCCTTCGTATTATTTCTCCCTCTCTGCATCTCCGTGAGCGGAACAACTCGGGTATCGTCCAGTCTTTGTAACACGTATACGTAGACAACTTTCTAGTTGGGACGATCCCATGTGAACTCGCATTACCACACTTTCTCTATTACTTCGCACCCCCGAACGAACCACGGCGCGCCGATATCGCCGTCCGTCTCAGCAACCCATAGCGAACCGGCATTGTTAAGCTTCGCGTGCCAAGATGGCTTTGCCAAGCACCATGAAAGCTGTTGTTTTCGACGGGCTATACAAGGTTTCCGTGCAAGATCGCCCCGTCCCTCAGCGTACGCCATCTTCGCCCATGTTACTCCCATACTACCTTGACATCGAATCTGACAACACCGGCGATGCTATCCAGTGTGCGATGACCGGGATGTCATTCTCAAGGTCCATGCTGCCGGCTTGTGCGGATCGTTAGTCTTCTTGCTTGTCCTCCCCGATGTCGTCAAACCTCTGACGAATGGTCCAGTGAATTGCACATCTACCGAGGACACCAACCGTCAGACACTGGATTCATTATGGGACATGAGTTCACTGGCACCATCGTCCAGGCGGGTTCTGCCGTAAAATCTGTTCAAGTTGGCGACAAGGTTGTGGCGCCCTTCACAGCATCTTGGTACATCAACCAACAACCTCATCAGTGCCCGCAAGATCCGCTAACAGCGCCAGTGGTGTCTGTTTCTATTGCCTACATGGCTGCACAGCACGATGTGTTGAGACCCAGTTGTTCGGTTGCGAGGCTCTTGATGGTGGGCAGGCCGAGTATGTGAGAGTTCCCCTGGCAGATGGAACCGTCGTCAAGGCCCCGGACACAATTTCCGATCAGGCCCTCCTCCTCATGGCCGACATCTTTCCCACTGGGTATTTTGGAGTCAAGAGCGCAATAACCATGTGCCCTTCTCAGGATATCAGCGAGTCTACTCTCGTTGTCGTCGGGTGCGGGCCAGTCGGACTCTGCGCTATTTTGGCCGCCGCTCATCAGAAGCCCCGCCATCTCTTCGCTATTGACAGCGTAGATAGTCGCCTGGAACTTGCCAAAAGGCTCGGCGCCGAGCCCCTCAACTTCCAAACAAACAGGGAAGGAATGGAAGCACGCATAAAGGAAGTGACGGAAGACCGAGGTGCTGACATGGTGGTAGAGGTGGTTGGTCAGGCTTCAGCATTGAAGACTGCATTTGACTTAGTGCGACCCTTTGGGGCCATTAGCAGCATAGGGGTTCACAACACAGAGGTATGCCGGCAGTGTGCCATCCAACGGGATCCATGATTGACTAAGTTATGCAGATTCCGTGGTCGGGAGACGACATGTACACGTAGGTTAATCAGGGAACATGGCACATGACGATGAATGTAATTCTGACTCGAGCGTTGTACAGCAAGAACCTGCGACTGCAGATGGGCCGATGTCCTGTTCGAAGCGTTTTCCAAGAGGCCCTCGAGTTGCTTGAGGAAAAACAGCACCTTGTCGGGTTCGTATACTTAACGCTTATCGAGATGATGTAGTGCGTGGTCCCAACATTGACACGACCCGCAGGTTCATGTTCGACCAGATCATGCCGCTCTCTTCAGCACCGGAGGGCTATGCCCTTTTTGAACAGAGAAAGACCCAGAAGGTGGTCTTCAAGCTCTGATAGTCATATATGGGGCGGGTGTTGGCGTGGGCGACATTAGTTTTGTCGAGGTTTGACCATGCCCTCATGCATAAAATAGTAGACGATGGTGGAGTCGTTGTGGACAGTGGCTAGAAGAATTCTTTTGGCCCTGGGCCCAGAATGATGAATAGAATCGAAGACACCAGCAAAGCCGCCAAGGGTCCATTTCTCCTCAGGATGCACTGCTAGCACCCATTCGTCTTCCGGATTCTGAGGCACTGGCTCGCCGGTGGCCTGTTCGTGGGCGAGAGCGGCGATTTGATCGTCTGGATGCGTGTAGAGGCGGCGAGGAGGCAGGCCTCTAATCAGTGGTCGGCCACCGGCTGGGGCATGAACTTGGAGTGAAGCCCAGTCATGTTGATCTCTGAGGTTGTGCAGGACGGTTGAAGTGACGTCGGTAACTGGGCTGTGTGGAGGGTCCATGCTGAACAAGAAAAATCAAAGTGTGGCTTGGATCTTGCACAGCTCAATTGCCAAGGAACCGAAAGTCCGGTGAATACGTGGAGGCGAAGTGAGACGGCCGGGAAAGGAAGGGAAAAAAGAATAAGTTAGAAGAGCCTCGATCTGGAGCAGAAGGTAAGTAGGCAATACGAATGCGCGCAACCTGGTCAGCCTAGCTGTGTGTATGTCGAGGCTTTGCGGATCGGTCTCGAGGAGTGGAAAGCTTCAGGCAAATTTATCGAGGACTAGCTTGATTGGGGGACGACCCTCGATGGACGTTGCCGAGAAACCTAACATTTGCTACTATGTAGGTAGAGGTAAGGTTTGAGGTGGCATGATATACCCTCCCGGCATTTCGGCGTCGCCCGTCCACCACCAAATCGCCACTGTGGCACTCAGAACCAACAGATTTGCCAGGCTGCCTCAGGGTTGGTGCACCCCGGCATTTAGCGCACTAAGTAGATTAAGGTGCTGAGAGCCCAAGAGCCGTCCGTGGTGCAGGCCTGGGCTTGCTGTCTTGAGTTCCAGTGACGACGTTGATGCGCTGTCTGCCTGTCAGCGCTCTGTATTTTGCAGACTATTTTGCAGACTGTGGGTATCTGCCCGGTTTTAAAGGCGGCTAGGCCCTTGAAGCCGGCACCAAGTCTCCCTAGCAGCTCCCACTCTGCATCGGCTGGGTCCCGCCTCATATCATCTAATCTTAGTCGCACCTCATTCATTTGAAGACTCGCAGCCATAAAATCACCTGCCTTCCTCCGTCAAGGAGTCGCTCGGTACCCTCATCAACGATGCAGCCTTCCTCCAGCAGCGGAACGGAACTCTTTCCTGCCATCGAAGCTTCCACTGTCCTGGCTCTGTCGTCGCCTCACCCTAGCAATTCCGATCCTCCCTCCCCTATCGCAAATCGCCCAACCGCCTCGTCATCATTGAGCGGTCGTCTCCGCCACGCCTCTGAGAGCTTCGAGCAGTCTGACTTGCCCGAGGGCTTCTTCGCCGCCACGAGATCATTCGCTGTTTCCGTCCTCACGCGTCCTACTGCGCCCTCTTCCAGAAACAACTCGGCGGATCTTTCGTCCCCCGTCACCTCCGACCTCCCAAGACGCAATACTTCACCGATCGCCATCGAAGAAGCGCCACCCACCGAGAAGCATATTTCAGGTCCGACATTTGGTATGAGCAAGAATCTTATGGGCGAGCCAGCCGCCGCTGCGCCGTTCCCCAATGGCTATCACTTTCCACCAGGCCATTCGTCCGCCCAGTCTACCGCAAGCGGACTTCGCGCATTTTGGCGCTATTTTTTGACACCCTTGGGCTTCTGCGTTACCATATACGGACTGAACGTCGTTGCCTGGGGTGGGATGCTTTTCCTGCTACTCTGGTAATGATTCTCTTTGAACGCCGACTCCTTCCTGTATTCATGCACGCATGCTGACACCAAGTAGTAATGCATCACCTGCCATGTGCCACCCTTCGTGCAACCACATCGATTCTCCGAGACGGAAATGGATCGAATGGGATTCCCAGATTCTCAACGCTCTCTTTTGTGTCACAGGATTCGGGCTGGCTCCCTGGCGTTTCCGTGACCTCTACTACTTGCTTCAATATCGGGTCAGGGGCGACGAGATCGCACTGAGACGCCTCGGCGGAATCCATCGCGGATGGTTTCGACTTCCTGGGTCGGCTGCGCTGTCCCCAGACCTTGGACCGCAGAACGTGATGGATGCGTCGGGTTCAACCCCACTCAGCGCCGTACCGTTTCCCGAGGCAAAGATACCCGATGCGCCTCTCACCGGCAACCGGGCCCCGGCAACCCCACTGTGGAAGATGGATTTGGTCATTTGGCTCATGGTCTGGAACACCTTTTTGCAATGCTGTCTGTCCGGGTTCATGTGGGCGCTAAACCGATTCGATCGACCGAGTTGGTCAACAGGTCTGTTTGTCGCACTCGCATGTATCGTGGCTGCTGTTGGAGGGATCATCATGTTCAAGGAAGGAAAGAAGGTTAAGGGTATCGAGGGCGTGCCCATCAGCCCCGAGGACCTACAGTTACTACAAATAGATAGGGAGCAGGGCATTTGGCACTATAACAACATCAAGGACAAGGATCTCGAGGAGAAGGGACGGAAAAAGACCAAGAAGTAATGTCAGTCGCGAAACGAGGGTACACACGCAAGTTGTTTTGGACAAGGCGTACATGGTTATCAGGGTTAGCACTACTTACATGAATTTTGACACCAGCATTAGTAGTTAATATCGTATCATGTCAACACATGGCTTCGACGGGCTGACGGAACACGTGTGTCGCAAGGCTCGCGGAGCCCCTTGTTTATCGAGCGTCCCCAGTGGCATGCGCCGTGGTCTTCGAGCAGAGTTTTGCATTTAGGACACGACTTGCTTGAGTTGATGGTATGACAGTGGATCAATAAGCATGGCATTCCTCGGAACGACTGTGGGTTAGGCAGACAACTAAGTAATCCGGTTGAATGAACCTAAATGCCTATAGCACTTACTTGCCTGTACACAGATGCCCTTATGATAGAAAAATCCCATGATAAGGCCACCCCGTTCGATCTCATGGTCCTAGGCTCCAGTAGAGACATTGTGAACTTGCAGTCTGCTGCTGCATTGGCAGGTTGCTTTCAGCGTAAACAAATCGATATCGGGCTGGCCTGTTATAAAGTATGCGCCCACAGTTCTAGTGTCTATATTAGCACCTTACTAAGTACTTATATTCATACTTAAGTCCCTACCTAGGTACAACAGGTAAAGTTGGTGGCATCACGTAGTTGCTGCCGATGTTCTTTCATGGATGCACGAAGCACTCAAGTTAGGCCGCTCGTCCCGCCCCTCCCCCCACTGTAGCACCTGCCTGGCTCCGCCTCCGCCTGACGTCCTCGGTCCTCCGACCTCATGACGACCTACCCCGGCCTTCATCCACATTCATCTTCGATCGATCGGCGTTTGACAACTTCTTCCCGAACCTACCACCTTCCACTCCTCACCTCATCTCTCACATCTGCCGTTACCAACACGCTCTTCGTCCCCGACACTCTCAAGGCCCGTACGGCCCCGCTGTCACGACCCCACGGCCCGATCGCAGCCCCGGCATCATGGGGCTAGCATACAACACATATCTCAACAGCAGCAAGATCTACGGCTGCAAGACATGCAAGGCTCACCTCGCCAATCATGAGGACATCATCAGCCGCGTGCGCACCCCCCCGACCCCTTATCCGCGTCCCTCTGCTCACCTTCTCATCGCTTCTTCTCCACCGTCACCGTCTCCCTTCGCATTCCCTTCTGCTGCTCTCCCCAATTACTTCCGGGCGCGGAACGCTGATGATCGCCACAGAACTTCCGTGGCCAGCATGGTAAAGCCTACCTCTTCCACAGCGTCGTCAACATCGACACGGGTGCCCCCAACGAGCGCAACATGACCACCGGCCGCCACGTGGTTCGCGATATTGCCTGCCGTCAGTGCAAGGAGACCGTTGGCTGGAAGTATGATAAGGCTTACGAGCCATCCGAGAAGTACAAGGAGGGCAAGTTTATTCTTGAGGCTGAGCTTCTATGCAACGTCACCTGAGAATCAAGGCAAGCAAGGCCTCGGCAGTAGCGGCGGGCAGTACCCGAGATGGAGTCCAGTCTTAACTCTGCATCTTATTCTGGCGTTCGTGGGACGGGTTGTATTCCGTAGCCTCGATTCCATTGCGAGCATTGTTTATGGCGAATAGGGTGTCTTCGTTTTTCGCTTTCCCTTTCACATATATGTTGCACTGCTTCGGTTTCCAGGCTAAATTCATTTTCTCAATCTACATAAAATCTCACCATCAAACTCCTGATGCGCCGATCCAGTTCTCTACCTAACTCACTACCCCCACTAGACGATTTCACTTCCATGACCAAACATAGCTGTATCCATCACATATGCTCAATAGGTTCCTCTGGCAGGAGTTCCTGAATTTCCTCGTCGACCCTCAGGGACTTGAGTGGCGGCTGCACGATGCCATTGAAAACAAAGGTAAAGTAGACCAGGAGACCGAAGCCGACAATCTGGAGCCATTTGAATGTCTCCCAGCCCAAGCCGAGTGACACGATCCAGATGAAGAGAGTTCTGCAGGTGTCGATGGTAGATCTGGAGGTGGCGCTGACACTCCGAGTGACGGATAATCCAAAGAAGTTGAAACCACTGTGGAGTATACGATTAGCCGACTTGCGAGAGAAACATTAAGAGATGTGGAGACAGTTTTGTGCTCTTACCCGATGCTAATCATGATGAGAACGCTCGACGCCAGGATTTGCTTGTTCTGGGTCATCTGGCGCCATCCTTCAGCCATGTCAAAATAACCATATCTGCCGGCATCAGTGGTCCCAACCAACAAGTGCGAGACCAACATGCCCAAGAGAGTGACAGTGAATCCGAAAATGCCCTCCCAACCAACTACCCGGATAGGCTCGATGGTGGAGTTCTCCAAGATCCATTCCTCAAGAACAAACTGAGTTGCTGTGAATATCTGGGCGCCTGCGATGAGAAGGACGCCAACGATGGCTCTCGAGGTGTCCGTGAGGCCATCTGAAGCCACTAGTCCTCCTCGCAGCATATAGGCCGAGGCATCTTGCTTCTCATCCGGCCAAATAGCGCCGGCAAGACCCACGACGGCAACGCCGAGGACTACACCGCCCAGGGAAATCCACTGGAAGGGGAAGAGACGTCGACCAAGGAATATGACACTGAATAAACCAACAAACAGGACTAACGCGCCTCTAGTCATCTGATAAATTGAAGCGGCAACCATAAGAAGGCCGCAATTCATCAGGGTGGTTGCGCAGAGGTCACAGATGGAAGGCAGGGCGAGGAGCATCACTCGATGTCCCTGGAGGAGAGCACCCCGAGACGAGTGTAGAAGCTTGGTTCTATCGCTATCCTCCTCGCCTGCGGGGTCCGACGTCTCGGCGGTATTGACAGCCTCGTAGCCTTGTTCGGATGGGGTGCCAGATCCTTTCCCTCGGCGCCAGACAGCCATCAGGCCAACCACGAGCCAACAGCCCATCTCACCGATGAACATTTGTGCTGTTTGGAGAACGGGCTGGTTGAAGAAGGCTCGTTGGCTCGCGTCGTCGTCGGGGCCACAGTTGCGGACGCATTGGTTGTCCTGAAGGAGGTTAATCATGGGAAGACGAACGCTACTGAGAGTGGACTCCGGAATCGTCATACCTGATACTTGGTTAACAGGGTATTGCAGACACCTGTCAGTAGCATCATGGCTACAAGAAACGGAACCATGCCTGGAGACGCCATTGTGATTGCTGGCGTCGGGAAGGCTGTGGTCGATGGTTCTGGCAACGTGAGGTGGAGGAATGAGATGAAGATGCGAACGACGATGGACCCTGAGAAAGCCAACTAAGCAGGCAAGCAAGTCACAAGAGAGTGCCTCGCGATCTTGTTGGACCGATGGGCGGCGCCGCCTTTCAATATATGCATGGCCGACCCGATAGATCCATGCTCCCGGGAGCCGGCCAGTGTTATCTACTCATCTAAGCAGGCAGATAAGCATCTATTGAAAACACGGCTTGGGACGGCACACTGATTTGCGGGGGGGCGATGATGTTAGCACCGGCATGGCGGAAGCAAATGGTTCGCAATGGATTAATGCAGGACCTACCATACTTAACTGGGTACAATAAAGTGCACTATTTGTGTGTAACTGCACTGGGGGGGGGGGTTGCTCACAATTGTTTCCGCGTTTCCTCCCCTTTCCTGCGTATTTAATTACTCTGTATTTATGCAGGTCTAAGCTGAGACGCGTGCTGTAGTCCTTGTGCGTTAAACCTTTCTGACTCGTGGGATCGCCACCTCCAGATTAGTCCGTTATTTGATCATCTGCCGGCCGTCTTCGGGGTTTGCTGGAGGGTACGAGAACGACGTCCATTTTGCCACAGCCCCATATGTAAAGACAGAAACTTGTGTTGATCAACGGGGATGTGTTGTTGTCTCCCCGTCGGTCGCACGATACTTCGCATTTAACACCCCCTCCCCCCCGAAAAGGCTAGAATGGTCTTATCCATCCCAGGTGGACAAGGGCATAGTGACCGCCAATATTGAAAATACTGACTAGCATTCTCGGCAGGTTTCACTTTCTGCAACAGAGGACCGCGTTCCTTGCTTCAAACGCCAAGCATAAAACATGGACAATCACGAAAGGGGCAGATCACGGCCACGAAACGGGGCTTGTGGAAGTTTAGTTTGATCATGTCTCTCTTCTGGCTGTCCTGGACGATGTAACTGCCGAGAGTCTCAATTGATAGGGTTTGCCCGAGGCTGCGAAGAGAATGTAGGTACAGGTAAGATCTAAAATACAACGTAATCGAACCAAAGAGGGTAGACTCGACGGTCTGTCAGGGTGGGCCGACACAGCACTACCAGGTGAATGCCTCCTCGATGAAGTCGATATTGGTGCGATCCTGGCGGGCTCGCACCGCACGGCGCACCTCATCACCCAGGGCGCCGGGGCCGCAGACGGAAACAACCATGGCTCCGACTTGATGTTCCTGTTCCATAGACAGGAGCGTCTCAATGTTGGGGCGTCCCGGGAACATCTGCACCGTCGACGACGGGCTGTGGATCTCCTTGGTTGACCGAGGCTGGCTGACGAAGAGCATGATTCGCAAGACGTCGCGTCTCTTATCCATGGCGAGGATTTCCGTCATCCACGGCCGAATCCACTCAAGATGCTCAGGGCTCTGGATCGTCCAGACAAGCAGGACCTTGCGAGTCGCCACAGTGCCCTCGCTGAATCCAGAGACGAGGTGCTGAACATAGGGAACCTGGTGCGTGATGCCAACGCCGCCGGCGAAGAGCACCGCCGTGCCATAAGAGTCCAGATTGTGAGTGCCGCCATAGGGGCCCTCCGAGTAGCAAGTCGTTTCTAATCTCCCGCCTGGGGCCGCCAGAGCCTTCTTGAATAGTTTGTCGGTAAAGCCAGTTCTCGCGCGAATGATGTAGGACACGCGCATCTGCTGAGGGCCCATGAGGTCCTGGCGCGTGCTTGCGAGCCTTTCCGTGGTTGGGTCCTCGATGCCATCGACCCAAGCGACCGAGAAGGGGTGAGACTGCCAGAGGCTGAGGCTGGGCAGATACAGATAAGCGTGCTGCCCGGGACGAGCGCTCCAAGGACGTGCCAGGGTCGTGGTCAACCGAACAGCGTTGCCTGGCAATGCTTCGATGACTGTTCTGGAGCTCGAACCACCAACGTTGTACCAGAGCATTCGAAGGATACGAGCGGCTCGGTCTGCAGCCCAGAGCGCCGCGGCGGCCTGTAACCATTTGAGTTGCGGTTCGTACTTCTGGAGGTGAATCCACAAGGCGTAGACAGCGAGGATGGCTAAGCTGATATGGATGAGCTTGAAGGTTTCGTAAAAGGCATGCCGAACTGGGCTGAAAGCCTGCAGGGCCAGGCCGACGAAGGAGCACGTCCCAATGAAGCCCCAAAGAAGGAACGGCTTTAAGAATGTGCCAGTAAAGGTATCTGCGGACCAGCCACCCTTTGCGTAGTGAGCGAGCATGTGGACGAGGGACTCCAAGACGACGATGCGGCCGAACCAGCGGTGGATCAAGTTGTAGGTGTCAAAAGAAATACCTAGAAGGTTGATGAGAGGGTTGTTTCGTCCGGCGAGAAGGAAAAGCGGTATCTGCAGAGGCATTGCCAAGTCAGCAACAGGAACAACAGCGGATACGGCGCCGGTAACATGAGCAGCAACATCAACAAAAATAGCTAGAGAGGTGACATCTAACACGCACCATATTCATAACAGCCAGGACACCGGACCGGTTGCGCAGGGCCGCTGCGGCGATGGTGATATTCTCAGCGTAAGGGATGTCAATGACACAAAAGACAACATTGATGGTAAAGTAGGCGGTCAGAAAGAGAAGCTGGAACCGGGTGGGCAGGGTGCCGACGTTGATGGCAGAGCTTAGCTGAATCTCGCGGTTGTGTCTCTTGCTCATAATGGGAGCATAGAGCAAGTGACGCTTAAGCGCCGCCACGTTCGGGGACGGAATGGAGAAGTATCGTTGGCGGTCATTGTTGAGACATGAGATTTGACGGATAAGCTTATTGACCTTCTCGGCGACTTTCCAAACAATGACGGCTCCGACGACGGCACCACAGATGATGAAAAGGTATGTGGAAAGGGCAGTATTGTCGAGCTCGCCCTCAGCGTGGAACTGATCCTGAATCTTCTCCTCTTCCGGGCTGAGAGTACCAGCTCCAGCCATTGCGACGACGGTAAAACAGAGGGAGGGAAAGAAGGAACTTGAGGAGGTGAGAATGATAATGAGAATAAGATTCAAGAATCAAGAATCAAAAAGGGGTGCAAGGGAAGGAGTCCCAATGAATCAAAGAGGCAAACGGCCAGAAGCACCAGAAAACCCAAAGCGAGGGAGACTGGGAGAGAGAATGGAAAGGGGCGTGCAATCTAGCAGCCGCAATAACACCGCTGGGGGAGAAAAAAAAAAGGACGGGAACGGTGACGGGGATGGGTCCGTCGAGAGTATTGGCACAATATGTTTATATATACACCGGCAATCTACGAAGTATAACGCAGTACGACCCCGTAGGTTCAGACAATGGCCCCGTCGGAAGAATTATGAGATTGGTCACACAGGGTCGCACAACAGCGGTATGGATACGATCTCCCCAGGGTGGTATTCGTTTGGAAAGGCCAGCGCCAGTTAGTACTAGGTAGGACAAACAACGCAAATCCGAGCAGGCCGCCACGTCCCGACCCAGATTGCCAAACAAGACGAGTGTTTTGGGGGCCCAGATTGAGAATGTTGCACCGCGACGGCCGGGATATCCGTTGGTCAACTGTTGGCGGAAAAAGGATGGGCAACGACGCCAATGGGCTGTCAGTGCATCGCCAGCGGGGCTCGGTGAAACGTGCCATTCCCCCTCCCCTTGGCACTTGAAAGTTGAAGAGTACGAAGATTGATTCGCGTGCCACGCGGAGCCACACGGGGCGACGGCGGTTTCAAGTGGCTGGTACCCCACTGTGACAGACTCTGCTGGAAGGGCCTCACAGGCAGCTCAGATAGGCCTCACTCGACTGGACGGGCGGCTGGCTGTCTGGATGGACGCTCCGACGAGACCGTTCAATTCTTCCTACCAGCCCGGTATGGATGTCGATGCTCTCCAACTCCCTTCCTGATATGTGTACCTTACATTGATTAACATGGATTTATTCAATACCCATCTTGCCTCTGTTCTTCCTCCCGTCCCGTCCCTTACACAGTAATTAACTTACACCAACTCGTCCCCATCATCATCGTTGCCGCCACATCCCCGCTGCGACGCTCCCCTGAGCCTCCCCACCCCGGTCCTGGCCACTGTCCGCATCTGCAGTGTCCGAGTCCGTGTCTGTGTATGTATGGTCTGTGTCGTGCGCGCGCGCTTGCTGCTCCTGGTTGGACTTCCTCCAACTCCAACCCACCTCTGCGACGGCGGCTGTGGCAGCGACTGCAATTGTGGCCGCGATTGCCACGATGCTGACGACGCTGCGGATAACGCCGAAGACGAGGATCCAGCCCCCTGGCTGCCACAGGCCCTCCCTGTAGGGCTCCTGATACCGCTTCGATTCTTCGTCCCAGGGTTCCGCCCTCCTGGGTCGTTACCGCCGCCAGCAGTACTGGCCCTAGCAGCGTTCCCCAGGCTCAGCCCACAAATGCCCGAACCTTTCTCCTGCCACTCTCCACTGAGTTCGTCCCCACTGTCGTCCTTGCCCTCGCCCTCGCCCTCGCCCTCGCCCTCGCCATCTTTTCCGTCCTTGCCTTCACTTCCGCCTTGGCCGTCACCGTCGCTATCGCCGTCGGCGTCGTTGTCAAAGTGACTGTCCGTCTCTCCCTTGTTCTCACCATTCCCGCCGGGACACCGGCTCCCCCCTGCCATCCCCAGAGCCCAGCCGCGGCCCCGCTCCCGCCCACGCCGGCTCGGGTTCTGGTTTCCTCCCGTGTCGGCTCGGGTCTTGGACAGTGGGCTTAAAAGCACCCACTCGCTGATGCCCTCCTCCCATCGCCACCCTGAGAAGACGGTTCCGGTCCCTGCAAGTTCCCTATCGGTAGCAGGAAGTTTCTCTGCAAATGCAAGGTCCCTCAGATCCTTTGTCTTTTGTGCCAGGAGGAAGGCCCCGTCCATTCTTAACCCGTTGCGGAACCATTCAGGTAGTCCGAGACCGTCCAGCATAGTGCAAATCTCTAACAGGACATCATGACACGCCACACTGCATGCCCGCCCTCGGCACTGCGCGATGGAACATGCCAGAAACAGCGCCTGGCGATACTGTGTTTGTGATGAGGAAACACCATCGTCCACGACTAACCGCCTGCACTCCTTCTCGGCTTGTCTTCGCGTTGTCGGGTCGATATTTGTGCTGTTGGCCATGGCGATGTAGCGGGCCATGGCAAGCAGAAATAAACCTCCGTCGCCCCGAGTCCTGCGTTTGCACCGCAAATTGGTCACGCAACGGTCCAGTATATATACCAGCCGCCGAGCCGCCCGCCTTTTAGGTTGGTTCATGTTGGAACAGGTCCAGCTTTCCAGCGTGACTGCTGTCGCAGTCAACCCGGCAACTACGTTGACCAAGGCCTGCTGCTTCGTGTCTTGTTTCGATGATTTCTCAGTTCCCTTGTGTATCAGAAGCTGTTCCATCGCAGTGCATATGAACTTAATCGCTGAGGGTTGGGGTTTGTTCGTGGCTGTAGCTTCCAGGGCTTTTGCCCAGACTCCGTTGAACCCTTTTGTGTATAGCCACGCTACCGGTAGTTTTCCATTGTCGAGAAGAGTCAAGAGGCAGTCAAATGCCGCTCCGTGTTGGTCATTTTTATGCAAATAGTTTACAATGACTGCCACTGGTTGCAGCTTGCTAGACTCATCGAACGTGCTCGTTGAACTCTTTGGCTCTGCCAACTGGAACGGGAGACTTGACACTATGGTAGAAGCATCATGAACACATTTAAAGCTCATGTAGAGCTCAGCTAAAAGCCGGACAAATTCGGGCTCAAAGAGGTCCTCAGACACAGCCTCGGCCAGGGCTGATAATGCATGTGCACGAACGACCAGTCTCAACGGCCTCCAACCTGTTTCGGCTGATCCAAAGGCCTCGAGCTGTCCATAAAGCTCGACAGAAGCGTTCGATGAGTCCAAGACAGATTTGGTTCGGTTTTGCTCCGCGGCTTCGCGGTCCCATGTTTCGATTTCAGCCAGAGCTGCGGGCACCTTACGGAGGCACATACCAAGCAGGCTCTTCGGATGTGGTATTAGTGTCTTGACCTCTGTTGACCGTAATAAGCCGCTCAACCAGCCAAATATAGCTTCATAAATGCGATAGTGACCTTCGGGGGCTAATCGGCGGAGCGACTGCAACTCTCCATCTAGTGACAAAGTTGTCAAACGTGCAGTGTCTTCTCGGCTCGGCGAGCATCCAGACAAGCCAGACTGAGCGCAAATATTACGAAGCGTGGGTGTAGAAAAGTCAACCCGTTCAGAGGCTGGAGAGCAACGCCCCAAGTTCATCGTGCCAAGCGTACGGACGGATCGTGTGGGTGTCGTCAAGGTCGCAGTTGTGGTCTTGGTGTTAGAGGAGGTCGATCGGCGTTGTGCATATGTGTAGCGGGCACGTTTGGGTGGTCTTGTGTGCTCCTCCCGGGAGCTAGCTCGCTTGGATGTGCGTCTCGTTGCCGGCTGGCGGGCCTCCTGGACCAGTTTTCGCAGAGTCCCAAGACGACATTGTAGTTGACGAAGAATCCTATGACATCGAGCCGCAGTCCACGGTTGCAGGTCGTCCGCGGTCTTGGGGCGGCCTCTCTCAGCTAGCGATCGGTGCGCCGACGGCGATGGAAAGGGGCATATCGCCTCAATCATTGAATATACTGGATGTAGGGATAGATGGTCTTTCCGATGCGATGGAGAACCATAAGCAAAGAATACATATCGGGGAGTGGTATGAGGGAGAGCGATGCCTATGAAGATGTCGAGAGATAAATGTTCATAGATGGAGCAGTACCTAGGTATTTACACAAAACGGAGTGGTAACTGTTTACTTTCTTCCCCTCTCGGACTAGTGGCTTCTTGAATCTCTGGGGAGCCGGCGGCCGGGAATGCGGCTGACCGTGATACCCGGGCAGTACCTATGTTACCCGCAGCATTGGGAGCCAGCAGAGGTATTGCCACTGTCCAGGGCACCCCTCCTTTGCCCTCTCCACCAGCTGCCGGCTAGCCTCCCGCTGGGTGGTTGTCGACGGCAATGAATTTTTCAGAAACTCTCCTCCCACCCACCGCTCTCAATCTTTTGGCATTTTGACATTTTGACGATTTCATAATTCGACTGATCAAGTCGCTGTTCAATTGCCCGTTGTCACCAGCCCATGCCCCATGCCTGGCCCCTTTCTCCTTCCTTGCCACCTTGTCTCCTTCTCGGTTTGGTTCCTCCCATCCTCATAGTTTGAAACATGGCTTCCGACCCTGCCACTCCCGCTGCCGCGCCAGGTAAGTAAATTGTAAACCCGAGCGTGGACGTTCCGGCATCATGGACCCCCGTTACTGCAGTCACTACCCTCGACAACGAGCTAACAAGACATTGCTACAGCCGCCGCGAGCGAGGAGCTGGAGAACATCATGCCTGCCCCCGATGTTGATGCAGGAGCCGAAGGTAATTTTTGCCACTGTCGTCTCCATCTCAATTAGTGTCTAATCCCGTCCATGGCCAGCTCTTCTCAATCTCACCATTGTCCTGCCAGATGCCAAGTCTAAGAATATGCAGATCATGGTTAGTCAACTCTGCCAGGCTCCGGTCTGCGTTCCAACATGCTCACCCAGCTACGAAGGTCTCGTCCCAAGAACAGGTCCACGAGGTTCGCCAGTCCATCATCGATCTTCCCGGAGCCTTTCAGTATACGTGCTTTCACCTCGAATACAACGGCGAACGTATCAATGACTTCATCCCCCTCGCCGAGATCCCTGAACTTGGCCCCAATCCTGAGTTCCACCTAGTTCAAGACCCTTACACCGAGAAGGAGGCTCGCATCCATCTCATCCGCATTCGAGAGCTGATTGGCGCCGCCGGGGACCGCTCCGGAACCTCCCAGGGCGTTCTTCCCGGTCTCTCGCTCTTCGAGACAGTTGCCAACGAAGCCCACGGGAGCAGCGACGATACTACCGTTGAGCTGCCCATTAAAGACTACGATTTCCAGGCCATCCCCCCCCTGACCAGCCTCATTCCCAAGGAGTCCGAGCCGGAACCTAGGACGGTGAAGTCCATCTCCCTGTCGCCCTGGAACCCTCCTCCCCCCTACCTGAGGCAACGCGGCCACTTACTGTACCTCATCGTCACCACAATTGAGGGCGAGCAGTACCAAATCACATCCCACGTCTCCGGCTTCTTCATTAACAAGTCGTCCAACGCAAAGTTCGATCCCTTCCCCAGGCCGGCACCCAAGGGTCAAGCATCCCACTCTCTACTCAGTCTAGTCGAGCTCATTTCTCCCTCTTTTGCCGATTCTTTCACACAGCTCCAGGAGTACAACAACCAAAGAGATCCCTTGGCGACTTTCCAGATTACCAACGCTGTCCCTGCAACCCCTTGGGCTGTGCCCTCTCCTGCCTCCTCCCTGTGCACACATCTTTCGGATTCTACCCGGTCCCAGGAGACGTATCTTCTCGCTGGAGTCGACAACACAGACACTTTGCGGGATTGGAATGAAGAGTTCCAGTCAGCCAAGGAGCTTCCTCGGGAGACTGTTCAAGACAGAGTTTTTCGCGAGCGTCTGGTGTCTAAGCTCTTTGCCGACTACAACGACGCTGCTACTAAAGGTGCTGTCATGGTTGCCCGTGGCGAGATTGCACCTCTAAACCCTACCGAGTGCAGAGATGCCCAGATCTTTGTTTACAACAACATCTTTTTTTCGTTCGGTGCTGACGGTGTTGGCACTTTTACTTCAGAAGGCGGCGACGAGGCTGCCAGAGTCGCCACCGGCAAGGATGTGGCTGGCGTGAAGCTAGTAAACCAACTCGACATCGATGGCATCTTTACTCCTGCTACCGCGGTCGTTGATTACATCGGAAAGCGAATCGTTGGTCAGAGTATTGTACCCGGAATTTTCAAGCAGCGTGAACCCGGTGAGAACCAAATCGACTACGGTGCGGTTGATGGAAAAGATATCGTAGCTGCGGACGAACGGTTCACCGCAGGATTCGCCCAGCTTTCCAAGGCACTCAAGGTCAAGAAGCACCCTGTCTGGGACAAGGACGGAAAGCGATTTGACCTCGAGGCAAGCATTGAAACCAAGGGATTGATGGGGACTGATGGACGCAAGTACGTCCTGGACCTCTACAGAATCACTCCCCTGGACATTGCCTGGTTGGAGGAAACCGGAAACGACGAGGGTGGGGCGGAGTATCCTCACCGGATGACTGTCCTGCGACCGGAGCTCGTCGATTCTTTCGGGCGTTATAGGATGAAACAGTGGGTGGACAAGGAACTTGCCCGCCGAAACGAAGCGGCGGCAAAGCCAGAGAAGGAAGAGACAAGCGACGAGGACAGTGAAGACAGCGACGAGGACAGTGATGAGGACAGCGACGGGGGGAAGCCCACCAAAACGAAGAGCAAGAAACTGGCAAAGGGGGAGAAAGAGGAAAAGGCGCAGCCCGATCTCTCCGACTTCCGATTCGCGCTCAACCCAGATGCCTTCAGCGGTCAGATCCCACAAACAGACGATGAAAAGAAAGAGTTCGCCGCAGATGAGGTTGAAGTCAGGGCAGCGGGCACTTACCTACGCGAGCAAGTCATCCCTGGCTTGTTGCGCGAGCTGTCTGAATCTGATATCAGCTTCCCTATGGACGGCCAGTCGCTTAGCCGACTTCTGCACAAGCGTGGAATCAACGTGCGATACTTAGGCAATGTTGCTGAGCTGAGCAGCACAGAAAGGCTACAGTGCCTGAGGGAGATCGCCGTTCAGGACATGGTCACCCGGTCTTTCAAGCATGTGGCTGCAGTTTACCTGCGCCATCTGCCTGTTCCGGCCATCCCAGCTTGCGTTTCGCACCTGCTTAATTGCCTCCTCGGTCATGGATTCAACTCAAAGCCCGTTGCCGAGCTTGACTCGGAGCTGCGTGCCCTTTACACTGATGCGGATTGGTCCTTTGAGGAGCTCACACCCGAGAGCCTGCGAGCAAGCATCGAGGAGCAAATCCTCAAGCGTTTCAGGTACAAGCTGGACCAAAGGTGGTCGTCGCAAATTCGGCCTACCCAGCTTCTCCGCGAGGTGTGCTTGAGACTCGGCGTTCAGGTCCAGGCTCGGGAGTACTTGTTTTCCCCTGATGACTCGGCCGCAAATATTCCTATCAAGCCGGTCAAACCTGCCACCAACGGCCAGGCTAACGGCGAGTCCAAGAAGAAGAAAAAGAAGGGCCGTGAATCACCTTCTCCGGCTGTTGCGGCCCCGGTCAGCATCCACACGTTCAGTGCTGACGACATTGTCGACATGGTGCCCTTAATCAAAGACGCCGCCCCAAGGAGCGCCCTCGCTGAAGAAGCCCTTGAAGCAGGTCGAATTTCCATAATGCAGAACCAGAAGAAGCTTGGCCAAGAGCTCTTATTGGAATCTCTATCTCTGCATGAGCAGATTTATGGGATCCTGCACCCTGAGGTTGCAAGGGTCTACAACAGCCTGTCGATGCTGTACTACCAGCTTGACGATAAGGAGGCTGCTGTAGAGCTTGCTAGGAAGGCCATCATTGTTGCCGAAAGGACAGTCGGCGTAGACTCAGCTGAGACGCTGCTCAACTACCTCAATCTGAGTCTGTTCCTGCACCAAGTAGGTGACAGTAAAGGTGCCCTAGTCTACTCCAAGCACGCCTTAAAGATGTGGAAGATTATCTACGGACCTGGCCATCCTGACTCCATCACTACTATTAACAACGCTGCGGTGATGCTGCAGCATCTCAAAGCCTACCATGAGTCTCGACTGTGGTTCGAGGAGTCGCTGCGCGTATGCGAATCAGTCTTCGGCAAGCAGTCGGTCAACTCGGCCACCCTGCTGTTCCAGCTTGCGCAAGCACTCGCTCTTGACCATGATTCTAAGGGAGCAGTCAGCCGGATGCGTGAGTCGTACAACGTCTTCTTGGCGGAGCTCGGAGCGGAGGACAAGAACACAAAGGAGGCTGAGAGTTGGTTGGAACAGCTGACGCAAAATGCCGTCTCCATCGCCAAGCACGCCAAAGATGTCCAGGAGCGACGAATTCGATCTGGGATCCGATTCAACGCAACAGCTTCCCCTGCTCAGGCAGCCTCTGCCGCACCCCAGGGCCTCAACCCTGATGGTACACAGATTGATTCTCGCAGCATCGATGAACTACTCAAGTTCATCGAGGGCGGCGACCAGAAGACCAAATCGTCCAAGAAGCGACCCAGTCGCGGAAACCCAAAGAGGAGAGGCCAGGCAACGCGATAAGCTTGCCACCATGTTGCCTCGCGCATTTACTCCACGTTAATTCAGCGACGCTGTTCTGCGATTGGGATTTGCACACTGGTGTGTAAAAGTAGGAATTGTACATGTATCATGCGATGAATGGTTCTAAATGGAGACAACCCCTGGCGTAGGTCCTGGGATAGTAGGCGGTCACACATTTGCATCTACAGCTATATAGGCGGGTTCGCATATTGCATAGGGAGCTAGAAAAGGCTAGGTAGGGCCACCAGACCGAGGAATATCTTCACTCCAATACCAACATTGGTAAATTATGAGCAAATCCTGTCTCCAGGAACCATGATCCTGGGTTGGCCGCCCGATGAATCGCTAAATCATGCGATATCGCTGGTAGCTAGCGTAGATGCTACCAGGGAGCGTGACAACAAGCCACGAGCACGTATTCGGCAGGAAGCTAGTCTCGACCCCCAGGTCTACTTGGGAACTGCCAATGCACAAGTCGTCTGAATCTTGCCTCGTCAATAGTAAACACGATAGGTTGAAGTCAGCATGTTGATTAACGACAGAAAGCTACGTAGTATCCCCGTTGACATGCAAGTAAAACACCCTCTCGTCATCATCGTCGTCGTTGTCGTCATCGTTATTTCAGCGTCAAATACGGCCTTTCAGGGCACTCGCGATGGCAGCGCCTCTTCCCACCGGAGCGTGGTAGGATCCGATGCTTTGAAATCCCCTAGGTAGTAGAGAGTTAGCACAATGTGTACTGGCATGAGTATCGGTGATGGGAATAAAGCTACTTGGTCAAATCAAATCCTTCCTCTTCTTCTACTTCGCCAGGATCGACGAGTGGTTGTGGACTAGACTTTTGCGGACGCGACGGACTGCTGGGAGGGGACTTGTTTCCGCGGGGAGGACTGCTGCTCTGTGGTAATCCACCTCCAGGCTTGGACGGGCTCACTTCAAATGAGCCCAGTGGCTTCAGCGGAGTGCTTCCAATATCGGCATACTTCCAGAATGGCGCAGGAGAGCTTGTTGGCATGTGCTGACTGGGCCGCTGCGCTGTGCTTGGGGGGGCCAACTTAGGGTGAATCCTGGGGGGCGCGGGTGTCACAAACGACGTTCCATCCTCCTGAAGGTATGACGAGGTGAGAGTAGGTGACTGGGGATGGTAAGATGAGAAGGAATCCGCCGCTGTTGTCTTTCTGGGACGCGGGAGCGGACTACCATCACCAGTGAGCATTGCGCTCCGGCCCAGGGATCGGTCGGATGGTCTGTCAGGAGTCGATTGGGCAATTAGGAGAGACGGTCTGGGCGGTGGTGATGCCAAAGGTGAACCTCGACGTTTCCGAGCGGACGTGGGCTCTCTGGATGCCATATCTCTTGGCCCGTGTGTGATATAGCTGAGCTGGCTCGGTGAAGACGGAGCCGATGATCCTCTGTGCCCTCCGCGGCCAATTCGGTACGCGTTTCGCACCATCTCCTCCCGGGCCTCAGGAACAATCTGCCACTTCATGCCCTTTCCTGGCTCATCGGTTGACCGAGCAATCTTGTCAAATGCCTTGTTGAGTGACAGGTTGTGTCGGATGGAATTCTGGCCAGGGTCAGCACACATTAAATCAAAGCCCACTGATTCCTTAGAAACTCACCTGCCAGCCGGCAGCTTGCTGATGCCGGTAGTATGAGTAACTACTCATAATGAAGGTATAGATGCCATTCAAGTTCAACTTGCCATCGGGAGCATTCAAAATGGCCTGGGTGATCATCTGGGCGTAGCTGTACTGAGGTTTGATGTGTTGATTCTCATCCCGACTGAGATCCACTCCGTTAGCACCCGCCATGACTGCTGGGGTGCTGACAGCCGGTGACTTCGTATGAGAGGTACGCAGGCTCTGGGCGGATGGCGGCGTACCCGGTCGCTTGTACTCGGGAGGTGCCGGGGCGATTAGGGGTTGCCTGCGAGAGGATCGCGCCTGAGGTGTGTCGGTACTGCTGAGTCCGCAGCGCTGCAAGAAAATGGTGTGAACGTGCAGAGGACTGATCTCTGACGGGAGCACAAAGATCATCTCAACATTTCCGATCTCGATGACCTCGCCGCTGGTGAGAGGGTGGGCGAGGCCGACCTTAAGCGTCTGACCGTCCACCTTGGCACCGTTGCGGCCCTTGACACGGAGAAACCATTTCTCGTCCTTGGAGTCAAAGCTGATGGAGGCGTGTTCACGGGACACCATCTTGCTGGGGCCCAGGTCGATATGGACCTGGTCTTCATCCTCGTTGTCGCCACTGCCACTGCCGCCATTGCCGGCGTGCGATATCTCGGGGGCGCGGCCGATGTTGACAGTGAGCTTGGTGATGTAGAAGGTCCAGTCTTGGGCGGCGACCTTCGCGTAAGCTTTGACACCGTCTCCGTTGGCCTCGTGGATGGCATTGGCGTGGTCTTTGCTGGCCTGAACGGGCTGATTTCTCAACTGCTGAGTGACCTGCGACACTAGTTGGTCGTCGTCGGTGGCCGGGGGCGAGTCGTCGTCGTGAATCTAGAGTCAAAGAGATGGTGTCAGCGAGGTGAGGGCGGATGAAATCAGCAGCAGTCACAGTTCTCAGCGTACCTTCTTGCGACGCTTCGCAGGGCGACTTGGGGACGAGTCTTCGAGGTCGGCGGGCGCGGTGGCGGCACCCTTGCGCGGATCGCGACGGGCCCTTGGGGCTCGTTTGGCAGAGGGCGGCATCGTGCTACGGCGAGGAGAAATGAGGTCGAGCAGGAGAAGAAAACCAGCTGCGCAGACAGGCCAGGTACAGGCACAGGCACAGGCACAGGCTAACGAGGCTAGCCGTCAAAAGCTGTCATATGCGTGAGGGAGTCGTCGTCGATGGTGGTGGTTGGACTTGGAGTCGAGGCAGGGCGATTATCCAGCAAATCCCTTGTAAGATTTGTACCGCGTTCGCGTTTGACCTAGTGTCATTAAGTGGCAGGCAGGGCAGTGGGCTGGGTCTGGCGGCATGAAGCCCCGATTTGTGCATATACCGCAGCCGCAATTTTGACCCACTTGGTGTGGATCATCTATGCCCAGCAAGAATTTAACCCCTTGTCTCGATCTTGGACGCTGCGAGGTACGCATGCGCTACCACAGAGCTTTAGAGAACCGATGCCTCAAGCGCTGTATGAGCAAGGTCCAGTACGTACTGTATGTCCGGGTAGCAGAATGCGCCTGCAAGGTGGGCGGGTGCCCGCGCTAGCTAAGGCGGCGCATGCCCGTGTTCCAGTTGCATCGTGACGTTGAGTTGAGGACCTCTGCCCCGTTAATTCCTTACGACCTATGTACTACATGCCTTAGTCAGAACCGCAACCTGTGGCAGAACTGCCAATGTCTCCAGTCTCGTTCTCGTCGCGTCCTCCCAAACCAAGACGAAAATCGTGCTTCAACGACAATTGCATTCGCAGCAAACACACCACAACGCGCACCCCCAGCACGTTTATCTATACCTATTCATATCGCCGGTGTCCCGAAACGGCCGAGCACCTGCTGCCTCAGGCTCCACATCCGACATTTTGCGACGCGCCTGGCCAGCTCTCCAGCCTCGCCGACTCTCTCACCACCGACCACAAGCACACAAAAATCACAAACAGAGACAAAACCAAGCCAACCTCACAGTCTCACTACATCACAACTCACTACGTCCTTATTGACCATACCTCATACGCTTGCACCTACCATCAATCCCCTCAACATACATACCAGAGCTCCCGTGCGGCACCCGACCGTCTCCCTCACGCCCGGCTGCTCTCGAGGCGGTTAGCCAGCCATCGTCCAGCCCGCAACAAAGAGCCCAGACAACGTCCTCGACGCCGAATTAGCCTCCCTTTCGTTCACGCTGGCCTCGCTCCGGCCCTCGTCCAAAGCGACCATCGCCGCCGGCTCGTTCGAGGCTAACTGATCTACACCTGTGTTGATTTATTGGACAAGGCCATGGCTGGTGATCAGGCGTTCGGCGTCACGCCGCCAATCTCGATTGTTCTACCCACCGAGTCGGAGAAACGGGCAAGCGATGCTCTGATCGTGGAGCTGCGAAATCAGAAGACTTTCGAGAGCCCATCCGACACCCAGAAGAGGCAAGTTTCCTTACCCCCAAGCCAGCCATCGTCTTGAAGCTGACCCTTTTTGCCCTTAGGCACGACGTCCTTGACTCGCTCCAGATCATCTGCGACGAATTTGTGCGCCGCGTCGCCAAGCAGAAAGAACCCGCAAACGAAGTCCTCATTCGAAATGCTCGAGGCAAGGTCTTTACCTACGGTAGTTTTCGCCTAGGCGTCTTCGGTCCTGGTTCTGACATTGATACCCTCATCGTTGCTCCGAAATACTGCACCCGCGACGACTACTTTGAGCACTTCCCCGACCTGCTGATTGACATGGCCCCGAAAGGTTCCATCACCGACCTAACTGTGGTGACTGATGCATTCGTACCCATCATCAAGTTTGAATACTCCGGTATCAGCATTGACTTGATTTTCTCTAGGATCATCCAGAAGCAGATATCCCCTGATTTCAACAGTCTACAAGACTCAGGCCTGCTACGAGGCCTGGACGAGCCTGAATTGCGATCTCTCAACGGAACTCGAGTCACAGACGAAATTTTGGCACTTGTTCCGGAGCAAAGCACCTTCAAGCTTGCTTTGCGAGCCATTAAACTGTGGGCACAACGGCGCGCCGTCTACGCCAACATTATGGGCTTTCCCGGAGGTGTAGCTTGGGCAATGCTCGTTGCCCGCGTGTGCCAGCTGTATCCCAAGGCAGCGACGTCTGTGATAGTAAACAAATTCTTCCTCGTTGTCAGTCAGTGGCGATGGCCAACACCTGTTCTTCTCAAACCAATCGAAAGTGGCCCCCTTCCCGTTCGCGTGTGGAATCCCAAGGTATGTCTTCTTTTTCCCTTACATGCACTTGGGCGTCTAGCTCACGCGGTTGTACTAGGTCTACAAAGGAGATTCTTTCCACCTGATGCCAGTCATCACGCCAGCTTATCCTTCCATGTGCGCCACCTTCAATATCACACGTTCATCGATGACAATCATCAAGCGAGAGCTTCAGCGGGGACTTGAACTATCAGAGAACATCATGATAGGCAAGCGACCCTGGAGCGATCTATTTGTCAAGCATACTTTCTTCACCGCAGGCTACAAATACTACATCTCGGTCATATCCGCGAGTAAAACCAAGGAGTTCCACAAGATATGGTCCGGTTATGTCGAGTCCAAGGTTCGGATGCTTGTCCAAAAGCTGGAACAGCATCAGTCAATAGCAATTGCACACGCCTTCAACAAGGGGTACGACCGACGACATCGATGCAACAACGACAGCGAAATTGAACAAGTGCAAGATGGCTGCCTCGATTTCCTCATCATGGACAATTCTGACGAACAACCCGCCGTCAAGTCTGAGGCTGAGGAAGAACTTGGTATCAAGAACGAACTCAACGACAAAGTCGACCTCAAGCGTGAGTTTGAGGAACAGCCCAGCATCAAGCACGAGTCCCTGGAGGATGAGAAGGCCTCGGAATCGTCTTCAACAACCGTTTTCACCACCACACACTACATTGGCCTCGAGCTGGCTAATGGTACGTTCAAGTCCGGCGAGGTGGCAGTGTGCTCCTTCAATCGAGGCTCCCCCCACTAGTGGACCATACTGACTTCGTAGACGCCAAATCTCTCGACCTGTCGTATCAGGTAGATGAGTTCAAGACCCTTTGCACCCAGTGGCAGAGGTACAAAGATGATCTGAAGGATGTTGTAACAATCGGCGTTCAGCACGTTCGAAAGTGAGTCACGCAACCACGGCACCAACCGCCCAGCGCCGCTAACGATCTCGAAGCTTCAACCTCCCAGACGACGTGTTTGATGCTGGTGAGAAGAAGCCCCAGAGGAAGACTAGCGGTAACAAGGGCGCAAACGGCAAGAAACGCGGCCCTGCAGAGGTACTTGATTCACATCCGCATCCATCCCCAGATAGCAACGATGCACTAGCTTCGTCGGTTAATACATTGAGGAGACTGGGCAAACTGATTGATGAGCAGGAAAACCCACCCCCCGCGAAACGACAGCAGACCTCGGTCGCCGCCGCTGGCTGAGTATTCCTACCTACAATTTCCAAGATCATCTTCATTTGGGAAGATGTTTGACCAAAAAAAAAAACTTGGCTCATTTCTGGTCGGGCCGCGTAGCGATTCTTATCTTGGGCAAGCCCCAGCTGAGAGGATGTCCCCAGGTTCATACCCCCAACTAACATGCACAAAGTTAATTTTCCATACTGGCTCGGACCAGGAGAGCTTGGGACACGGTATATGCAGCCACACTTGCATATGTCGATTCTGTTGCCAGCTTACAATGAATCATGGACTCATTGAATATATTTTTTAATAGCGTAGCAGACGCACATCAGCTGCTTGAAGGCTGGCTGCTCAATACAGCCTCGCGTCCTTAGGCGACGTACACTGGGCACCTTATTTAGCACCAACGGCGGACGGCCCTTTGTCGTATCCCCTAGATTTGCGACAACCCTATGTCGCGTCTGTAATTAGGAAGTTGGCTTTGCTAGATCAATACAATACAAAACACTTTCGTGGTCAAATAAGCCTTGCCAAACATGATCTCGTCAGTATCCCGAATGGCATCCGATAGGCGAGGGAACACAGGAGTATGAGTGAGCTCAGTGTGAAGGATTAGAGCCATTCACTCCATTGTTCGTGATGACTCGTGCTGCGTGATACCTCCCTAGCTGAAGTATCTCGATTCACAGATCATCGTCGTCCTCCTCGCTGCCACTAGACCAGTCCTCCCGGTAGGCCTCGGCAAGCTCCGCCAGTCCGTTGCTGAGTGCTTCCCGGTCCTCAAGCCCAACAAGACGCGTGGCTTCGGCGCGAAGCGTCTTGATGCGTGGTGCTATCACGGTGTTGCTCGACAAGTTTGTCTGGATGGCAATGTCGTGTTGACCAGCAGCTTGTGAGTAGATCTGGGGGTAACTATCCAGCAGTGGGAACTTGAGGGACGACTCGTATCTAATTGTAGTTAATACGGGTTTTCTGGTTCGCCTGATACAACAGCAATGTCAGACGGGTGAGCTTACTTTCTGATTACAGGGTTCCCTATGACTGGGCGACGCTGATGGTCTGGTAGGTCTTCTTCACCGTCTTTGGAATCCAAGGTACGACAAGAGATGATCTGTCCAAATATTCGGGTCTCGCGGTCTCGCGGTCGGTCTCGGCCACGGCCACGGCCGATCTGGAAGAAGTCGACATCGATGCGGCTGTCGTCCAAGGCATCTGTAGCTGGTGCGAGAGACATCTGGATGCTCGCAAGGGGCTGGTTTCCAACCGGATTCAGAGCTTCAGCTAAATAATCCAACGAGGCTGGTTGAGCGTCACCACTTTGCAACAAACGCGACGGCAAGGTGGCCGTCTCTATTGCGGTTGCCATTGCAGCAGACGTATGCCACGGCGAGCGATTGTCTACTGAGATGCCTGCAGGAAGGTCAGTCTCGGGCAAGGCGAGCGGAACAAGCGTCGGGGCTTGGGCGCAAAGTTGCTCGATGCTTTGAGCAGTGTTGGCGAGGCGGAGCTGGCGCTTCAGCCTGGTGATATCCAGCATGGGGCTCTGGAGACCCCAGACCCAGATGCACGTCTTGGGATACTCGTCACGTAGAGACTCGATATACGAGGAGGCGAACCCTCCCCAGGCGTCGTCGATGGAGGTAAAGACCTGGATCCCCTGCATCTGATCGCACTCCTCTGCAAAGGGGCGCCAGTCGCGGTCCATAAGCTCATGCTCCCTGTCGAGCACGCTGAAGAGCTCGGTTCCCATACCGAAGCGCTCGAAAGGCATCGTGGTGGAGTTGAGCTCGAAGTCGTAGAGCTGCACCAGGGACCGGGGATGGAAGTAGACGCGGGAGAAGTCTGACCAGTAACGCACCGTCGACGTCGTCAGCGGGGAAGGATTCGAGCCGGCATCAAGACTCTGCTGATAGGCGTTGGCCTCGAGAGGCTGTTGCTTGTGGGCAACGGACGGTCCAGACCTGAAAGGCAGGGTGTCAGCAGAGCGAACGTTCGGTTTCCAGGTTTCACCGAAACCAGCATCTCAAAACTCACCAGAGCGCCCCGGGGCTCGCTTCAGCCTCTGCTTCGTAGAGGGCATTTATCTTGCGCAGGGAGCCAAAGCCACCCTTGAGGTCATAGATGACTGTTCGGGGCAGAAACGTCTCTGAGCCATCAGTGCCCACGCCAGCACGCCAATGAACATTGTGATCCACAGGAGACTGCTCCTCGGCACCGTATGTGAAGTATGATTCCTATGTTGCGGATTAGCACCTGTCTCCGTCATACTGCGACGAGGTTTCGCAATAGCGCTTCTACTTGAGTATTCCAGAAGTGGGTGGCCGTGTAGTTGCTAAGCTGTCCAAGCTGAAGAGTGATGATTTCACGCATCGCAAACAATTTTTAGTAGGAAGGAATAAATAGAGAGTAGAAAAATAATCGAGTCGAGCTAGGTTGAGGTGAAAGCCGTCGCCTATTCAGCAAAGCTCGATTGCCTACTGCCTAGGTACCTACCCTAGATTGTTTGGTGCACGCTTGGTGGAACGTGGTCGAGGGCATCCCTGGCTTATCTAATCGGGTAAGATAACTTACGGATGTACTTTTACCATGCTTGCCCTGCTGGTGGACAAATAGGCACCATGGCTTCAGCTATTGGTATTAACTTACGGCATTGGAAAACATAAGATACCCGCTCGGTGTGAACCAGTGACGAAGGAAAATTTTAGCAGAAACCAGATGGAATTTTTCAGCAAGTATTTCGATCCGGGTATGCCTCACCTATAAATAAAAGTACCAGCGCCCCTTCTCGCGAGGTTTTACGTCATTCGCCAGTATTCCGCAGGGCATCTGCAACGCGCACCTTTCACCTAAAAAAAAACCCCCTTCACGATATCTCACGAAGACAATGGCGCAGGACAACACCAAGGAATCGGCCAGCACTGGCGGCTTCTTCCAGGGATTTGAGTCCTGGAAGTCTCCCTCGCCCAAGGACGTCGGCCCGTCCCTGAAAGTTGGGTTCAAGGCGCCACCATCCGCCCAGCTTCCACTATCAGATGGTCGGCCAACTATTGTCGTCTTTCTACGCCATTGCGGTTGTCCCTGTATGTCACCTTTTTTTCCTTTTCTTTTCTTCATTTACAATCCATTCCGGCCATAGCCCGTGTGTATGCATACTGATAGCTGCCCCCTCTGCCATTAGTTGCCGAGAAGACATTCAAGACTCTGGCCGCCTTGTCGGATAAGTACAAGAATGTACACTGCGTTGCCGTCTCTCATTCATCCGCCGCCGCAACTGAGGACTGGATTCCTCTTGTTGGCGGCTCCTGGCTGGTGGACGTCATCGTCGACGAAGAGCGCGACCTTTACGCCATATGGGGCCTTGGCATCTCTAACACCTGGCATGTCGCTAACCCACTCACCCTTTGGTCGGTTGTGCGGCTTGCCAAAGACGAAGATATCTGGAACCGCAAGACCACCAGTGGCTCGCGATGGCAAATGAGCGGCGCCTTTGCCGTAGACCCCGAAGGCTCCATACGCTGGGCTCATATTGCCCGCACTGCAGATGACGTGCCCAACCTCAAGGTAGCTATCGAGGCTCTCAGCGTCAAGCCGGATGATGTGCCGGGTACATGGACGTAGGTTCCTTGATACTCGCCTCCTCCGGGTTAGCACTGGTTATGGCTCAGACATCGAAACTCACAACACAGGTAATTTGATGTTGGCGGCTGTCAAATAGCATGGTCGTCGGTGTACTGGGGGGATGGGGGGGAACAGGCTTCGCCAAATCGAAAGCCCCCTTGCTTTCAGGTGCCTTGACCTGAGACCATGCTTTTCTTTAATACATCGTGAGCGTTCAGGGCATTGCAGAGTTGGTTCTCTGGTAGAACCGAGTCTTGTAAGGGGTATCTCGTGATTGTAAATTGCTTATAAAAGAAGGGAAAAAGCCTACATTCCTGGCCCGTCGACTTGGGTACGACCGTCGCGAAAAAAGAAGTGTCTGCAACGTTGGTTGTGAGAAGAGCAGTTGCAATGTGTGCCTCACTTTGCCTTACCAGAATAACAACGTACCCAGACCGGCCACTTCCATACCAATCCTCCTCGATCCGGAAAAGGCCACCGAACACGTCTCCTCTGCCAACTCAGGATGGACCAGCCGAGTGATCACATAACCAATTAGTCCAATGCTACTCACCACCTCTATCACAAGAATACCTTTTTGCTTCAGTTTGCCTCCCAGCTCTAAAATGCCCAGCGGGTCCTGGTGGCGACGTGGTGTATCCCGTCGAACATCCAACCGTGGTTGTGCCTCCTCACTCAATCTCATGGCTACCAACCGGGACTCGGGAGCGTGAGAGCGATCAGACCTCTCACTGAGGAAGTTATGCAGGCGCTCGGTATGAAGGCTTCGTCGTAGGTTATGCGCCCAGTTGTACAACTCTAGTCGTTCCCAACATTGAGTCGTACTAGTAGAGCTCAACCTCAAGGCTCTTCCAGGAACGGAGCGTTGGACCATACTCCGACTCTGCAGTGTACCCTGGAGCACTCCATAACCATGATCGCGACGCCAACTCACACACTTTACTGCGGCAGAGTGTCGGAGTTGCGCGCTTCCGTCCAATGAGAAGATGTGATCCACGAGCCTGTGCAAGTCGGTTGGGACCAGAGGCGGGATATACTCCGAGTTCATTAAGACACTTGCGTCCATAGTGTCATAATCAGTTTGTGTTTCGGTCGATATAGCATAAACGTGGGAGGTCTCGGCATATGGTTCAGGACCGGCGAAAGAGAAGCACTGCAAGTCCTCCTCCAGCAAGCTGTGGAGCACTCTCCGCCTGGCCAATTCAACTTCGTCACCGCCAAGCTCATCTACCCGTGCGAGAAGAGGAATGACGTTGGTCATGGCTTGGGCATCTTTTATGTAAGCCATGTCTTCAGCTTCGAGGCCTGGAGTAGGTTAGTATTGGCACCGACATGAGGGTTAGCAACGAAGTACCTTTGTGGGGTATCAAGTATAGGATCACGTCAACAATAGGTTCGCCACCAGCATTCAGAAGAGAAAACAGATCAGAATCGTCCATGGCCTTGCCCAGGAGCGGAGCTAAGTGAGACTGCACATAGCGAAGATCGTACCATGTGCTCTGGACAAGTATCAGTAGGTACCATTTTGTACGGGAGAGAACGGAAAGCATACCAAGGAGCCATGTCGATGTCCGGGTCCCTCAACAAAGCAGACGTTTCGATCCAGCATCTCGCCTGTTGTCGAGTATCTCCTTCTTGCGTGGGGTATCTGTTGCGAGTCGGCCTTCCACCAAGGATGCGGCCTTGAACTGGCATAGATTTCAGCAACTTGGGTTGACTGAGTCGACTCTATCTGATCCGTATGCACAATGTGCTCACAGCGTTGCGCCAAGGTCCTGATTAGCGAGGTCTTGCCGATGCCTGGTGCAGCAGTGAGCATTTCTGCACGAAATAGATGAAACTGGAAGGGGTTATAGCATAGCATAGCATACCTGGTCGACCTGCTACCATGATCTTGAGTTTGCCCAGGGACTTGCCAACGTGCGAGAAAGGCCGGCGGTGGGGGACCATCAAACTCGGCATAATGAGTTGAGGCACGGAACCGTTATCTCCTCGATCCCCATCGCTGATATCTGGCGTGGCGGGCCTTGGCCATACAGTTCCGTTGTCGACAGGATCGCTCTGGCTCTCGAGAAAAGGTCCGGCAAGCAAACTCCTCGTTGACGATGTGCTGCTCAATGCTGATTCTGGACCCGAGAGACCAATGAGAAACGGAGTACCGGGGTTCGAAGGACAGGGCAAGAGATATTGATCTTCGCCAGATGAGGATGAGATGCTTCCAGCCACAGGAGCTGGCGATGGATGTTGGTCGCGAGGTGATGGGTGGCGGGACCTGTGTTGCAGTTTACGAGGATCGGGCTGTTGCCGGAGTCTCGGAGGAGAGCGGCCTCGGCCGGCTTCAATACTCGCTTCGTTAGTGATGAAGCAAGCAATGGGCGCGGTCGAGGAGCCGCATGCCAGGCTATCTGTTCGCCCTGGCGGTTGGATATTGAGGGTGCGGTTCTTTGACGGAATAGGTCTCATGGCGGGGAAATGCGGCCGACGAAAGCGGCTTGTCTGAGAGCAGATGGTACGAGACGGAGGTGTTCCAAGGGGGACGATTTCTACAGGGCCTCCAGCCTCCGGAAGGAGGACGATGAACCAGCACTGTAGCTAAGTAATAGAGATATCGAGATGGGGTTTCTGACTCTGGATTTCGATTTCGATTTTGATTTAGGATGCGCGAGAGTATGACGGGGATGAGCAATGACAGGACGAGGATGAAGGATAGTTGGTGCGCAACGCGATGACGATGGCTTGATTCACTATAGGTGGGGT
The DNA here is from genome assembly GCA_037954305.1 of Neonectria magnoliae. NCBI lineage: Eukaryota > Fungi > Ascomycota > Sordariomycetes > Hypocreales > Nectriaceae > Neonectria > Neonectria magnoliae. Next base: position 70,315 of record JAZAVK010000186.1, read on the forward strand.
GCGGGGCGTGAATGGCTAGCGGGAAGCGCGTAGAGCGATATTGCCTGGTAAACTGACCCCGTAACATTCGTTTACCGGGCGGTGAAGCACCCTTGCATCCCCCCCCCCCTTAAAAATGGAGCCATGCAACTATGCATTCCAAAGGGTGCCGGGGATGCAAG
>JAZAVK010000187.1:0-69441 GCA_037954305.1 Neonectria magnoliae
GGGGGGGGCAACATCGTGCGGCCTTGTTTTCAATCTTGACTTCCAAAGAAAGGGAGAAAAAGCTGTTCCCCAAGGCCAAACCGAGAAAAAAAAGCTTGTTTTTACTTCTTCTCCAATTGGCGCGTTTCCTCTTGTCAGCAGCCCCGATACCGATACCGATACCCCAGCGTCATCGTCATTGTCCACGATCCCAATTAACGTTAACGCCTACCCAACAAGGCTCTCCCGTGAAATCCCCACACTCCAGCTCCGCTCCCAAAATGCGCACATGTACGAGGCTCAATGATGCCGCGCCACTTCACTCTCCGTCGCAACACGCAGGGAACCCTGGAACAAGCTCAAGCACTTGCAGCGGCGCCCCAGGCAACCTTATCGATAACGGTTCGCCTCGCCAATATTTAGCGCCATGTCTCCGCCCTGTCTCGGCCAATGCCTCTTGTGTCTTGAAGTAATCTGGCTATCACGCTTTGGGAACGGATGCATCATCACAAAGATCCCGCAGAATAAAGCATACTCAACGAGGTTCTTCTCTTCATGGCATCAACTAAGTCATCCCTCAACGTCGATTGATCCTCGCCGCCATCACCAAGAGAGAAACCAAATCGTCAACTCAACCCACAGCCGCGCACCGTCTCCCCTCAAATCTATCCCACTCCACCGGAAAACCAGAAATATCTTGGCACTCTCCACCGAAGGTCACTGTGGCTGGTACACAAAACCCAATCCCAGGGGCAGTCTCCCCTGCGTGGTTTGGTTGCCGGGGAGGGGAGCGGCACGCACTGTACACTTTTTGCGGGGTGGCGCGCGGCATGCGGGCGCTTGTCGGTGACCTCGGCGACCCAATTCCAAAACAAAACGGCTCGTTCGGCCTTCTTGGGTACGAGGGAATGCAACCGAGGTTATCGAGCAAGGGAAGGAGGGAGCCAGACCCTGGGAGAGACGGCGGGATGGTCGAGGTGGGTGTTTTTCTCGGACAGCGGGCGCTGGGAAAAAGGACTCCTCGACTGTCACTGGCCGCATGGGATTGCTGCAGCGACAGGATGCACAGTGCAAGAGGCCGCAGCGGGCGGCAGACAGATCAGTGCAGGTGCAGTTAGGTTAGGACTTGGCTTTGGTGCTAGGCCGGGGGCCCACCCACCTTTGCAGCCCCGGCACGTTGCCCATGGATGATGGAGGCCTCCCGCAAGTCACACTGTACCCACGTAGGTACTCGGTGTGCTGGCAGGACACACACACACACACACACACACTCCTCAATCAGCTTCTTTCAACATCCATCCCATCCACGATACCGACAGATTCAATAATCGAGGGCTGTGCAGAGTGCAAAGTGCAACCCAGGAACCACTTCCTGCCGCCGTGAACCCACGCTCTTGTACTCCTTCTCCCCCTCTTCCCAGTCGAGGGTTTGGGCACTTTTACCGCCGCTCCCGTCTCGGAAACTCAAGTCGTCATCTGTTGTGTCTCTGGATAGATCGTCATCACCCGCCCTCACCGTCCCTCTTCCCTCTCTCTGCTCAGCTTCAAGGGTTGTGAACCGCAGCAAGACGCCAGGAACCGCAAAAGCCCAGCGAGAATCCAAGCCATGGTCGGTAAGTGCTGCTGGAACGGTCCATCCATCTCGAATCCCAATATTCAATCCACCCTCCATCGCCCAAAACCACACCAAGGATCCCCAAGTCGAGATTAGCTTGTTCTACCACGCCACACTCAACCATCCAAACTCTCCATCAACCCTGTCTGTTCCTCTTGTCTACCATTCTGCCCGTCCCCATTCCCTCCAGGTGCCACCAGAACACATCGTACATAAAGTGTACACGATACAGAGTAGAGTGGGTGAAAGATCCAAAGCGAGCTAGCCACTCTCAACCTCCCCCGAAGGTGCACATCACAAATCGTCAACAAGCCACTGCCAGCCTTTGTTAGCTCTCTCGGCTCCCTTCCCCTCCCGACCACTCGCTGGCTTCCGTCTTCCATTCCCTTGCTTCTCTTCTACCTCGTCCCATCCGCTCCCGCTTCCCTCTCTCCCACACATATCCATCCTCCCCGTCCCAGCAGATTCCGAAACAAGCTCTGCCGAGAAGACTCGCCCAGGAACCGAAACACAAAGCACCTGCTCCCAGGGTCCCCCCCCTACACCATTTATCTTTCACCCTCCACCATCCCTCCACCTTCCACCATCCACACACAAGCCAAGCCCGCCTGATCAGTTCTTCCGTTGTCACTGTTCGGACATAACCCTTGCTTTACCTTGACACTTGCGACACTCGCTATCCGCTTGCCTGTCGCTGTCGCTGTCGCTGTCGCCTCTGCTTGCTAGCTCGACGTCGCACACCTGAGAACCATCGAAAGCTGACCATGCTGGCGCCTTGATTCGCTCCATCAACAGCTCTTCCCTCCTTCAACCATTCTATTCGACGCCAGATGTCGAACAAATCCAATAACGTCCCCGACGAGACCGCGCCGCTCCTGAACGGCGAGGCCTCGTCCAATTCTCACAGCCATAGCAATGGCAACGGTCACATTCATATTCGCCACGGCTCAAACACCCTCATCTTCCTCTTTGACTCAAAGTTCACCCCCGGCCTTGAGAGCGAGAGCATCGTCGTGAGAAACCTCGCCTACGCCTGGCACGTCACAAAGGTCACTCTCTTGAGCAGTACGTCTTGCGCTATCCCCAAACCACGCATATCGGCTCCCGGAGCTCCCCTTGAGCTCCAGCCGATGCGCCGCTCTGAATACCGCGACTAATCTCTTCATTTGTGCAGACTATGTCAACTTCCTTCTCATCATGGTGCCGATTGGCATCGCCGCCGGCGAGCTGGGCTGGAGCCCAACTGCCGTCTTCACCATCAACTTTTTTGCCATCATCCCCCTTGCTGCCGTCCTATCGTTTGCGACCGAAGAGATCTCCATCAAGCTGGGCGAAACTTTGGGAGGCCTGCTCAACGCTACGTTTGGAAATGCCGTCGAATTGATTGTACGCATACACCCTTGACGGTCGATTTGGACTAGGAAAAGCTGACTGTTGTATAGGTCAGCATCGTTGCGTTGAAGGATAACCAGATCGAAGTCGTCCAGGCCTCAATGCTCGGCTCCATTCTTTCTAACTTGCTCTTGGTTATGGGAATGTGCTTCCTTCTCGGTGGAATTCTTCACCGTGGCCAGTCAGGCAATGGCAGAGAGCAAACCTTCTCTTCCGCGACTGCGCAGACTACTTGCTCCATGATGACCCTCTCCTCAGCTTCACTCGTTATCCCCGCTGCTGTACGTCATATTCGAGCTCGTTCCCGATTTCCTCTGGATCTGTATTAATTTCCTTCAGCTTTACGCTGTCCTTGACCACAACGGCTCCGACGACAAGCTCAAGAGCGTCCTGACCCTTTCGCGCGGAACCGCCATTATCCTCCTCCTCCTCTACGTTCTGTACCTCGTTTTCCAGCTCCGAACCCACAGCAACCTTTTCGATGCCGAGAACCAGGTTGGAGAGGAACACGAGCCCGAGGAGCCCTCTATGGGGCCTATTGCTGCTGGAGTAGTGCTCGTCGTCACCACCGTCCTTGTCGCCATCTGCGCCGACTACCTCGTTGGAAGCATTGACCCGTTGGTTGAAACTGCTGGCATCAGCAAGGCCTTCATTGGTCTGATCCTGATCCCTATTGTGGGCAACGCTGCCGAGCATGTCACTGCTGTGGTGGTTGCGTGCCGAGACAAGATGGACTTAGCCATGGGTGTTGCCATTGGCTCCAGCATCCAGATTGCTCTTCTTGTCACTCCCTTCCTCGTCATTGTTGGCTGGATCATTGGTCGGGATATGACTCTCCACTTCGAGACTTGTAAGTTGAAGCCGCATTTGTCTTGCTCCGCAACTGTGCTAACGTTTCTTTTCTACAGTCCAGACCGTTGCCTTCGCCGTCTCGGTTCTTGTTGTTACTTACACTGTCCAAGACGGCAAGTCCAACTACCTCGAGGGCGCCATGCTTCTCGGTCTCTACCTCATCATCGCCTTGGCCTTTTTTGCCACTCCCAGCGATGCTTTTGACTCGGGTCTTTGAAGCGCCTTTGTCGCTTTATTCACCTCTACTATCACATTACTTTCCTTATGAGTCACCAGGTCCTATTGCGGCCGCCGATACGTTCAAGTGGCTAAGTGCTACTTCTGCTACTTCTACAACCTGCGCAGCTTGGTATGCGCTATAACTGAGGTTCAACTCTACGACATGGGCTGGAACAATGTCCAGCCAGTTCCGCCCGCGCTAATTTCTTTGGTCCATTTTTCACTCTTGTATTAGTAGGAGAACCAGACTGCGCGGAACGAGCAGACTTGGGGGGATGGAAACGCCGATAGGGACCGCGGAAGAGGGAATGAGGGAGGATCGAAGGGATCGACGAAGTTGTATTGCTTACTCACGCTCGTCTTTTATTGTGTCAAAAAAAAGGTCCGTATTTTTATGATAGTTTTCCTCTGGTTACGCTGTTTGTTTCTTTATGTATATCGACGACGGGCTGCAAAGTCTGGAGACGGGGCGGCAAGAGATCAGGAAGAAAAGAAGACGTCAGTGTGTTAAACGGAAGGCGTCAGGTGTGGGCCAAATTGTTTGCATGCTTTTGTCTCCTTTGGTATCCAGTAAAAGAATCATACTTCAACGTCATACTCGACGACAAGACAGGCAAATGATGGGCACCTTCGTCTGTCAATGACCTTGATCGTCCAGCCTGTACTATATGTTCCCTTTCATTGTACCCCCCAATGGCTAGGCAAACTCTGCCTCACGGTAAGGCTGAATTCGCAGCACGAGCATCCAAAGCCCCGATTTCAAGACATATATTACTTGCAGCACTAGACTAATGCGTAACGTGGTGGCGGTCTACGTAGGCCTCGGTGGGCGCTGGGGCATTGCGTGTGATTCATTTTCGATCTCGACCGTAAACGGGGGGCTGTAACGTCCTGAAGACTATCTATATATGTTCAAGCGGTGGGAGATGCAGAGCGGTCTTCCTCGTTGCAATGCTAAGCGCCTGCGAGACGATTGAGGAAGCCTCATAGTGTGCTGCAAAAAGGAAAATCGGACGTCAATGGTCCTAAGACGCAGCTCTAAACTGGATCGTTAGAATACTGTTATGACCCGAGTGACAAAAATAATCAATCATATGGTAATATATGGCTTCCCTCGGCTTTTTCTAATTTTACTTCTTTTTTTTCTTTCTATAAGGGCGTCTCTGTTTTCAGCCCTTATTTCCTTTTTTTTTTTTTTGCAGGGAATCGAACCGTCGCAGTATTCGTAGATACTTCCAAGTAATCTATGTGTTCCGTTGTATGTTGGATCCTCCACATGTTGCTGGGAGAGGAAGAGTTAATCTCCTTGATAAAGGTACCTTGGTCATGCCGTGAGAGGCCATGAGGGTTGTCAGTCAAGTTGGGTGAGGACTCGGCAGGCTGTCATCACGTAAGCCAAAGCGGCGGGAGGCGAAAGGGAGAAGTAGTTCAGTATTCGTGATAAGGGACCTTGCTTTTGTGGCAGCACCTTCTATTTTTATAACATGGGCTTGGACATGGGCGCAATAATGCCCTGCTTCATCAGCACGCGAGGCTTGGTGCTCTCCTGGAACGTCTCCTTGGTCATCCATTCAGGTCCTACAGGCAGGCGTAGCGAACGCTCGTACTGTTCGCGGGACTCGAAGGGATGCGGAAGCTGGGAGGCGAGGTAGCGGTCGTTCTAGTCCAGGCTGTTAGCATTCATCACCATTGCTGTCACCGCCATAGCGGTGTATGTAGGGGTAACTGAGGAGAGGCTTACCTTCTTGATCCGCTTCTCGTTGACAATGACCTTGTCCAGCTTGGCATCCTTGCGGTTCTTCTTCTTGATACCCTCCACCTTGGTCAGGAAGCGACCCTTGTGGCGCTTCAGCTCGCGGCTGCTAACGCCCTCGCCGACCCACGAGCCCCAGCCAGGCAACGTGTTGTCGATAACCTTGTCGTCGTCGGCCTCGGCGACCTCTTCCTTCTCACGCTCGAAGTCGCCCACCACGTCCTCTCCGGCGAACGCACGCGCCACCATCTCTTGATCGCGGATCGCCATGGGGAGATGCTGGTCCGCGTCCGAGGCATCGGAGTCGGCGTCGTCCTGGATGGCGCCGTTGGTGGCTTTGGATTTGGGCTTAGATTGGCTGGGCCGGGAGGCCACGATGACGTTGGAAGTGAGATCCAGGTCTTCGATGCGTGCACTAGACTCGCCCTTTTTCTTGCGACGGGTTTCACCGCGGGACCATGCTCCTGCAGTGGAGGGGCCGACGGACTTGTCGGTCGCTGTGGTGTTGGGTCCGGCTGTGTTCGAGCCGTTGGTGGTTATCACGACTTCGTCATCGCCGCCGTTGTCGGCCGATCTGCGCTTCTTGGCGGCCCTGGATTTAGATTCGGAAGCGGGTGTGAATGGCTTTCCGTCGGCCGCGCCGTATTGTCGACGACCTACTTCCTCTTTCTCCTCCTCATCATCGTCAGAATCCTCTGCGTCGTCTCCATCCAGATCTCGTCGAATTTGCTTCACGAGCGCGTCGTTAGCTTGCTTCTTGGCGGCCTCGGCCTTTTGCATGAACTTCATGCTCATGAGTCCAGACTGGGGCTCGTCGTCGTCCTCTTCCAGCTCCTTCAACTGCCGCCGTAGCGAGGCATGGCCGTTATCCGAACCACTATCGGAGGTGGAGTCGTCGTCCGATCCTCCAGTTCGGCCCTCTTTTCTCTTTCGAAGCTCCTCGTCCTTACGCGCCATCTCCGTGAGTCCAGCACGGAAATCATCGTCCCAAACAGCTCGCTTGCCCTTTGACCCAAGCTTGGCCCACTTGCTATCCTTGTGTCGTTGACCAACACGCTCAAGAGCTCGTCGACGGTCCTGAGCTTCGCGCTGCTCCTCCGAGTCGACCTCACCTGCCTCCTCCATGGCCTCTTTGGTGACCATCTCGTCGCGCTCGCGCTGTCTTCGATGAACTCGGTGATACGCCTTACTCTTGATCTTCTTGATTCGCGCCGCCCGCTTCGTCTCCCGTGTGTTCAGCTCACGCTCCATACGCTTCCGAGCCAATGCCTCCTTTCGTGACAGCTCGTTGCCCTCTTCGTCGAATTCCTTCTCTCTTGGCTTTTGGGCCTTGTCCATAGACAAACCACTCTGCGTCATGATGGACATGATGGTAGCTTCCAGCTCGTTGCTCGGGTTTTTAGTGGTGAGAGGCTGGATTTCGGTCGTGTCGAGACCGGCTGTCGCCGAATTCTGAAGAAGGGGGAAGATGAGATGCTCTGCTCGTCGGTTCTGCTTCACTGTCTCGTTCCAACGGTCCAACGTCTCGTTAGTCTTATCGTAGGCGGCGCTCCGATCCAAGCGGTCCTGTTGCCTCCTAGCGAGAGGGATGTCCAGTTTCTTTGCGGCGCCAGGGCGTGTCTCCTTCTCCTCCTTGTTCAAAAGCTTCATAGACTTCTTCACATTTTGATCGTCGATGCCAATCAGGCCCAGGTCGCTAAGGCTGATTTTCGATTTTGACTTGGTCTTGGGTTCGGGTGCCTGTCCTCCGTACCCAGCGATTAAGCCTTCGAGGGCCTCCAGCTTCGCCGGGTTCGCCTGTTCGTCTTCGCTGTCTTCATCGTCGTCATCATCGTCGTTATCCTCTTCTGATTCGTCGGAGGCATCGTCGTCTGAGTCGGAAGAGCCCGACTGGTCCTTGTCGTTTGATTCTTCTTCCGAGGACTCTTCGAATTGGTCGAGGGCAGTCGCCAAGTCGATAGCGTCGTCGCCGAGTGTCTCTCCTTGGTCATCCTGAGAGTCATCATCGGACTCGTCCTCCTTTTGGCTGTTAGCGTTATCTTGGACTTCTCAATACGAAAGAGCCTACCTTGCGGTTCGGCTTGCTGCCGCGGAATGCATATCCCTGGAACTTTTCTTGGTCGCTGTCGCCAAAAGCGTCATCACTCTCAATCTCGGAATCCTCGTCGTCATCTCGTAGGCCTCCCAGTCGCCATTCGTTGCCCTCGCTGTCACTACCATCGTCGGCATCGTCGCCGACAGGGCGCTTCACCTTCTTCCTCTGAGGTTCCTCTTCCTCCTCGTCTTCCTCTTCCTCGTCGCCTTCGCGACTATGTTTCCTCTCAATATCGGCGTCAAGCTCCCTCGCTCGAGGCGTCTGCTTCTGCTTCGGCGCAAACTTTTGCTGGGCAATGCCAAAGGCATCGAGGGCGTTTTTCTGGGACCGGGCCTTGGACTTCTTGTTAGCGTTGGGCTTGGGCTTTGGCGCTGCGATTAAGGAGCGGCCGTGGGCCTGTCGTCCGCCCATTGTTGCGGGAAAAGGCAGCGAACGTGCAGATTGCGGTCGTGACTTTGGTCGTTGTCGTCGTGTCGCCGATCCGCTCTGAAGCTGAAGCTGCGGCCTGGCGTTGGTGGGCTGGCACTGGGCACTTTTTTCAATTTTCTGCCGTGCAAAATATTTGGCGGTGAGGAGTGGGCCCTGGAGGGGACCCCTGCAGAGACGAACAGCGGGTTCTGAGCGGATACCCGCCTATCAACGACGCCTCTTTTCAGGGCATCAGCAAGCTGCGCAGCGCTTTGTCAAGCCCCGAGAGCACGAGCGCCAAGACCCGGCGGAAGTGGCAGCAGCACTACTTCGAATTTGTCCGCTCGTATGACTTGAACCTCTCTACTCTCCTCTCCTTCAACGCCCAAGTATCCGTTGCTACAGTTTACAACTCTCCCCTTCAGCAATGGCGTCCTTCGCCCCCGGGTTCCGGAGACTCTTCCTCCAGGCCTCGGTCTCGGCGCCCAAATTCTTCGTCTGCAACCAATGTCTCCGCCAGGCCCCGCGCTCCACGGGGATGCCCTCGCGCATCCTCAACATCGTCCGATCACGGTCCTATGCCGACGCCGCCGTAGCCAAGCCCATGGGGAAAATTGCCCAGAAGGCTACTGCGCGGTCTGTCCCCGGCGTCGCTGAGGCCGCCAAGAGCTCCTGGCCCAAGGCCTCCTCCAAGGGCGTGGGATACTGGCTAATCGGCAGCGCTGTCAGTGTCTTTGGCATTGTCGTCTTCGGTGGCCTGACGAGGTTGACCGAGTCTGGGTACGGTGGCCCGAGCCAATTCGCTTGTTGCACAACATAGGATCGAGGACTAACATAGAAATCAGATTGAGCATCACGGAATGGCGACCAGTCACGGGCTCCATGCCCCCGATGTCCCAGGCCGACTGGGAATCCGAGTTCGAAAAGTACCGTGCCTCGCCCGAATTCAAGCTGCTCAACCCCCACATGAACCTCGACGAATTCAAGAAGATCTACTTCATGGAGTGGTTCCACCGTCTCTGGGGTCGCTTCATTGGCATCACCTTCGTTCTTCCCACGCTGTACTTCATCGCCCGCCGCAGAGTCACCCCCAAGATGGCCGTCAACCTCCTCGGCATCTCCGCCTTGATCGGCTTCCAGGGCATCATCGGCTGGTGGATGGTCAAGTCCGGTCTCAAGGATGACCTCTTCGCTCCTGGATCTCACCCCCGTGTCTCCCAGTACCGCCTCACCACTCACCTGGCCACTGCCTTTGTCTGCTACTCCTGGATGCTTGTCTCCGGTCTTGCCGTGCTGCGCACCCACCGCTGGCTTGCCAACCCTGAGGCTGCGCTGAAGGCCATCAAGGGCGTCAGCCACCCAGCCTTGACTACTCTCCGTCGCTCCGTCTTTGCGGTTGCCGCCCTGACCTTCGTCACTGCCATGTCCGGCGGTCTGGTTGCTGGCCTCGATGCTGGCCTCATCTACAACGAGTTCCCCAAGATGGGACTCGGAATCTTCCCTCCCAAGAATGAACTCTTCGACACTTTCTACTCCCGCAAGGAGGATCACTCCGACCTCTGGTGGCGCAACATCCTCGAGAACCCCAGCACCGTCCAGTTGAACCACCGAATCCTCGCCGTTTCCACCTTTTGCGCCATCGTCGGTCTCTTCGTCTACGCCCGCACCAAGAAGGTCGTCCCGTTCATGCCCGCCAATGTCAGGGCCGGCACCACCGGCTTGTTCCACATGGTCTCCCTGCAGGTCATCCTCGGCATCAGCACCCTCATCTACATGGTCCCCATCCACCTGGGCGCTGCTCACCAGGCCGGTGCTCTCGGTGTTCTGACCATGGCCATCATCTTGGCTCATAGGCTGCACGTCCCTAGGCCTGCGTTGCGCCTCCTGGAACAGCGCGTGAAGCAGCTCACCAAGTAATGGCGTGATGGTGGGGTGATTGTACACGAAATGTGACTGTAATAACATGCGAACCACTGTAAAACACTAGATGAACCAACACAGGTGGTATGAGGAGGGATGGGGGGCTGAGATGGTCGCCCGGCCTTGTGATGCTAGATGAATATGTGGAGACAAACTCACCTCCAGAGAGTATTTTCTTGAACGAGCCTTTGGAAATGAAAGAATCCTTTATTGTTGTATTTTCTGCAATAGCTCCTATGCTACCCTTGTCTTTCAGTCTGTCCTAGCTATAAGGCAACTATCCGAATCATGAATATAGAGACTGTCACCTTGGCCGAAATGCTTGGCAGTCGATCATGGACAACGCCCCGGCTATCATAACACCGATCACTTCCTGGCCTTTTTAATCGTTGATAGTTCCCTGCACATGCCACAGGTGCCGTACACAGTCCGCTGTTGCTTGGTGATACTAGTACAGACGATTGAGCCATTTTTCATGGCGTCGTTGCCGTGGGGGGTGATTGTCACCGTGTTGTCGTAATTGCCGTTGCAAATCGAGCACACCAACTTGACGCGAGTTTCGACGCACATTGTGTTTGAGTTTTTGGTCGGGTAGATTTCTTCTCGGAGGGCTGGAGTGTTAGTTGGATGTTTTTGTTTGAAATAGCAGAAGAGAGGAGGGAGGCCTAGGTATTTATACGCAAGGGCCTGAGTCTGATTAACGGATTTGAACATCGCGAAGCCGCGAATACTCTAGTCTATCACACACGATTACCCCCCCTCCCAATGCGCTTCACAATCATGATCCGAAATACCGCAGTCCGTCATAGCCGGCTCCTCTGGCCATCACCGCGTCCGTCCCCTTCTCCTATTTCGACGTCTCCAGCACCTATCGCACACGGTATACTCGGTGCGATATCGGTCCAAGAGAAGCCCGCATAGGTTGTTGTCTATCGCATCGGGGCACTGGTAGATTTTCTTCACGACGCGATCGCCTTGGCAGTACACGCAGACATACAGAGTGGACAGTTCGGTGCACATTGTTAGTTGTCTTCTTTATCGAGACGAAGATACGTGGGTAGTTAGTTGAAGGTTTATGTGGTTTCTTTTTTGAAGTAACTTGGTATTGCCGATTTGTTTAGATCACCTACCACTATGTGGAAAAGGCTGTTTAGATACCTTTTTATAGTCTAAGAGCCTCTCGAACGTGATTGACAGCTTACACCTCGGGAATCCGCGAATACTTCGTACAGGTACTGGTCCATCACACGTCAATCAAAGTATGGTTCAAAGCTGACGCTTGATTTCGTATCCTACAGGCTATTGCATACGACGTCCACGTTACATCACTCAAGACAATTACAAATCCTTGAGTTTTCTTTTGTTGCCATCATACTAAGATTGTACTCTTGTAACTTAAGCTTAAGTTTGGAATCACAAACAGTACCATGACTAGGTACGGAGTAATTCTAGTATCATGACCTCATGAACATTGACCAGACCTCAGAACCATCAACTTCGACAAACCGGGCGGTCTTTACTTATGAGCTAAGAAACAACTTTAGTGACCTGGCCAGCAAAATGTCTCTTATGATTCAGTCTTACCAATGCCCTCCACAGGGATAGGCTCAATACCGACCTCCTCAGCTGCCAGCTTCTCCTTCTTCTCCGTGGTGTCGTCCTTCATGAAGGGGAAGGCCAGGACCTCGCGAATGGTGTAGTTATTGGTCAAGAACATGACCATGCGATCGACACCCATGCCCCAGCCACCGGTAGGGGGCAAACCGTATTCAAGCGACGTGCAGAAGTTCTCGTCGATGAGCTGGGCCTCGTCGTCGCCCTGGTCCTTCTGGTTGGCCTGCTCCTCGAAGCGGAGGCGCTGGTCGAAGGGATCGTTCAACTCGGTGTAGGCGTTGGCAATCTCCTTCTTGCAGACAAAGGCCTCGAAGCGCTCACAGAGGCCGGGAATCTCTCGGTGATACTTGGCTAGGGGGCTCATGACCTGGGGGTGGCCGGTGATGAAGGAAGGGTTGACGCACTTCTCCTCAATGAACTCGCCGACTAGCTTGTCGATCATGCGGGCATTGGTCAGGGGAGGCGTGCACTCGAGCTTCATCTTCTTGAGGATGCCCTTGAGGAACTCGTTGGTCTCCTTGGTGTGGAGCTGGTCACCGGGAGGGAACTTTTCGCCGGTAGCCTCCTCGAGCGTGGGGATCATCTCATAACGGGGCCAGGGCTTCTCCCAGTTGACCTCATAGGTCTCGCCGTGCTGGGTGTGGAAGGTGGTCTTGTAGCCACCAGTCAGGTACTTGACAAGTCCCGAAACCATATCCTCGGTGGTTTCCATGAGGTCGTTAACGTCGGCGTATGCCTCGTAGAACTCAATGGTGGTGAACTCGGGGTTGTGGGTGAGATCGGCACCCTCATTTCGGAACTGACGTCCAATCTCGTACACTCGGTTCAGGCCACCGACGACCAGCATCTTGAGGTACAGCTCGGGGGCGACACGCATGAACATCTCCATGTCGTATTCGTTGTGGTGGGTGGTGAAGGGCTTGGCCGTGGCGCCGCCGGCGATTTGGTTCATCATGGGGGTCTCGACCTCGACGAAGTCTCGCTCGTCGAAGTATCGGCGGATCCAGGTGATCATCTTGGATCGGGTGATGAAGACATTGCGCGACTTCTCGTTGCAGATAAGATCGAGATAGCGCTTGCGGAAGCGTTGCTCGACATCCTTGAAGCCGTAGTGGTCGTCGGGCAGGGCATGGAGACAGGGAGTCAGAAGAATGACCTCGGTCGCGAAGATGGACAGCTCACCCTCCTCGCCCTTCTCGATCTTGGTCTTGGGTGCGGTTCTACCCAGAGTCAGTCAGCATACTGCGTCGCCTCACTTGGGCCGCTGGTCCACCAACCTGCCGGGGTATCCAACGATGCCGATAATGTCACCGCGGCGAAGGTGCTCGTGCTGGTCTTCGAATGGAGGGGCGCCCTCTCGCGACTCCTGTGCCTGGCACATGACCTGGACCTTGACGCCCTCCGTCCGCACGTCGTAGAAGGCGAGCTTGGAACCCGAAGATCGCTTGCCGTGGATTCGGGCACCGACCTGGATGATCTTGTCCTTGGCGTGCTCGCCGGACTTGAGGTAGCTGTACTCCTCAACGAACTTGCGCACATCGTAGGTGACACTGAACTTGTGGGGGTAGGGGTTCGGGTTCTTGGTCTCGCGAAGCTTGTTGATGGTCCGCGATCGGATCTCGAAGTACTGATTCGGGGTGAGATCCTTCTCGGCGGCCTCAGCACCGCCGGTCTTCTTGGGAGCCGTTGCCGCAGGCCGTGAAGCAGCCTTCTTGGCCTTTTCCTCCTCCTTCTGGCGGGCCTTCTGGCGCTTCTTCAGCTCGGTCTTGGACACGCGCTCGCCAGTGACCTCGTCGAGGTGCAGGTTGGCGACCTGCTCGGTCGGGGGGGCAGCGGCGTCAGCCATGATTGCGTCTCGTATCTCTCAGCAGTATTGTGGCGGCGGGAGAGCTCAACGAAGATGCTGTCAAAGTTGTCGTGTCGCAAAATCTCTATCGGCGACAAAAATGAATCTGTTGTGAGTCAATGGTGGACGGAATCAGGGCATTGAGGGGCAGAAAATATTGGATACCGGCGCGCCACAATCGCGGGGTAAATTTTCAGCTCTGGTTCACATGGTCTGTGACTCAGCCCCTCTAAAATTCAGGAACGTGGACCACAGCCACGAAACCAGAAGGCATGTAGGCACTGTGTAAGACGAAGGATCAGGTCGGTGGTCAATGTTCAATGGTGTTCGTATTAACACATCCTGAGCAAGGTCAAACTACGCTCTGTGAGTTTTGATCATTACGATATCCCTTCGGGATCCAATCCAAGCAGCTACAACGTCCGGCAACAAAAGATGATCCCCGCTGACATATCCTTCTCTTAATCCATGTACATGGAATCCCCTCGCACTCCTTGCATGGCCATGCTTATATCTCCTGCGTGCAAACCGCTGTTCTGCATAGCCATGTTCATGTTGGGCATCGACCGACTCATGGTCATGGCTGTCGTCCTCCCTACGGGGCTGCCAGTGCCATTCGGCATCATGAATCGGGGGTCTGGGTTTGCGCGTTGTTGAACGGGCACTCTCGTCCGGGGTACGTCGAGTGTGGCTTGCTGCTGCATCGGTGGTGGTGGTTTGGCTGGAGAGGGGTTCATTATGGCGAAGCTATCGTCGTCTTCCATCTCAGCATCGGCATCCTGGTCGCTCGTTTCTTCAATCGAGGGTGAAGCGGTTGTAGTAGTTGAGCTCGAGGTTGCTTCGCTAGTCATGCCACCATTCGTGCTTGTTGTTGATTGCCGCTTGATGGAAGGCTGTGAGGGCTGAGGGAGCTGCTGTTGTTGTTGTTGTTGTTGTTGTTGTGGTAGCTGCTGTTTTAGTGATTGTTGCTGTTGCTGTTGCTGTTGCTGTGGTGGTGGATTCGGCTTCTGCTGTATTGGTTGTGGCTTTTGCAACTGCGTCGGTTGCTGAGGGGTTTGCACCCGAGGTTGAAGTTGAGGTTGAGGTTGATTGGGCGTTTGGATCTGGGGCGTAGGCTGAGCTTGCCCGTTATTAACGGCAGCTCCTCCGGATGGTTGTGCCGTCTGGTCTAGTGACCTTTGGGCATTCATACCAGCTGTGTTGGCGCGTGTCGACGTGATGACTTGCTTCCATCGCTCAATTGACTTGGAAACAATTGAGCTCAATTCAACCTGGGTGTCTTGCATGCCAAACCCCAACCCCTTTCCACATTTGACGTCCTGCTCAAGGAGCGCAGTGATGAGTTCCCTTTCCATCGGTACCGTTATAGGCTGCGCAATCTTGAATTCTCGGGGCTGTTGCAACCGGTTGAGCTGCTCGACCTGCGACTTGAGGTTGGCGTTCTCCTGCCTCAGGTTGTGCTCCGTCCGTTTCATCCTTTCCGTCTCCTTGTGCTTTCTACCAACGCTCCTCGCCAATTCCAAAACCCACAGCTCTTGGCGCCGTTGAGAGGGTAATGATTCCCAGACTGTGTATGCCGAGTGCAAGTGCTCGTCAACCTGAGCCTCGAGATTCTCAGTGGCTTGTTCTGCATTTTGAACGGCCTCACGGACATCTCGATAAGGGCCCATGTTGGGAGGGTATGTGGATTCTTCAGCGGCAGATGAAGTTGCCGAAGAGCGGGTCAGCTTCAAAACGCGAAATTCCGACTTGAAGTAGGTTCGAAGGGCATCGAACTCGCGCTGCCCGGGCGACTGGACCGACCAGGAGGTCGAAGTGGGGTGTTGGGTAGAGGAGAAAAGAGTTGGTGGTGGCTGGAGACATTGGAGAGTCATGGCAGGGAAATCGAGGGACAGGGGATCGAATTCGAATGGCATAGAGTTGTTGTCGAGTTGTAATCTGTTTAGGGGGAGGAAAGTTAGTTAATATCGCGAGATCTTAGTCAGAGGTGGTAGCACCATACCTAGCTGCTTTCCACGAAGAGAGCAACTCTCGCAATGCTAGCTCAGTTGCTCTGGCGGTATCCATGGCATCGGCCAATTTGTGCTTCACGTCGAATTGGGCCTTCTGGACGACTTGTTTGCTCACGGCCCGCTGCATCCCTGGGCGCTTCGTGGGCTCCGGCGTAGCGTCTCCGTCCCGGGTACCTTTCTTGGGGATATCGTTCATGACACCCGTCGCCTCCCAAGTGGGCTGGAAGGGATGCTTAAAAGAGGAGTCCACCACGTACTGTCCGTCCTTGGGAATCGCAGGCGACTTGTACGCATCATTTTCCGGGCCAGAAGTCTCCCTCTTTGCCGAGGGCTTGGGAGTACCGATAGGGGTCGAGGTCTCCCGCCTACCACCAGGTAGCGAGGATCGGGCCTGGCGTCTGGTGATGCCCCCTCGGAGCTTCTTAATGGCGTCGACATCGTGGAGGCCGTCTGCGGGCTTGGGGTTCTTCTCCTTGATGTATAGATCGAGGTGGCGGCCGAGGGAGGAAGAGGTGAAAGCTTGGCCGCAGTAGGGGCAGTTCTTGTCCTTGGGGGCACCAGGCTTGGGGGTGGTCGAGTCGGCCGTCTGGGAGGCGGTTTCGGACATGATGACAACGGTTTTATGGGATTGATGACGGATTGGAAAGAAAAGAAAAACGAGTGTGGGCGAGCCTCACAGCTACAAACGAGAGGCAGACTGTGGCTCCTGTGCGGGAGCAGAGCAGCCGAAAATCATAGGGAGCGAGACACGAAGAGGGCAACGAGCGTGTTGGGGCCGAGACCTCCAAGGAGCACAGGTAAAGCGAAGGGACAAGGTCAACGGCCTAACCGGGGACTGGGTACATGAATCGAAAACGAAGGAGCGAAAGCGAGAAGTAGGTGAGAAGAGAAGAAGAAGAAGAAGAAGAAGGAGGAGGAGGAGGAGGAGGAGGAGGAGGAGGCTCGGATTTGATCGCCACTGGTGGGGGGCAGAGTTGAGAACGGTGTAGTAAGGGGAAGCCATCCAATACTATGTATCGCTGGGTTTGATTATTTTCCTTTTTTTTTTTAATAAAGCCTCCGTTCAGGGGCGGATCCAACAAAGTCCCCCGGCTGCCCCCCAAATAGCTGCCCCTGGTAAGCCGCAGCAGGCCCCCCAGTGGCCCTCCCCACCAAAGACCCCCAGATTGGCGCCGCTAGCACCGGCGGATCTCTGAAAGTTTAGGGGCCTTCCCGTTGGAGAGCGTCAGGAGCTTGCTCGTCCGTCCACTGGGAGCCTGAGGGTGCCCCCTGGGCGTCTTCTTCCCGCCTTCTCGCTTAGCGCTGATCAGCCACTCTCCAAGGCCCGTCAATTCTGGTCCGGCCAGGTCCTAGCGCACGCCCTAGGCCTCTCTTCCGCGTCAATGCTTCCATTCGCTGCCCGGGCAGGTCGGGAGAGCTTTCCATCAGGGCGGAGAGACGGGGAGGGGGGAGGATTGACAGGGCGATCGATGCGTGGAGGTGCCAATCCAGAGCAGACAGACGGCAAGTCCCCTTACTGGGGCCCATGTGTCGGGGGTCGGCACTTGCGGCTCTCCCGCTAGCTAAGTAGACTACGTACGCCTCCAGTTATCAAGGATGAATACGGCGGACGAAACTCCCTAGATTCTGAGGCTTCCTACTGTCCACTGCACTATCCCGGGATCCAGGACGTGATCCGAGACCTTTCTGACAGGACGTTGCCAGCGAGACACGTTGGGCCGTTGCGGGATTGGCTGGTTCCTGCAGGTCCGTCTCGTCTCGTCTCGTCCATCTGCGTGGCGCCCAGCCTCAACTCTCTCTTAAGCCGGCCAGGTCGACGGGCAAGGACGCAGATCAGCCCCTGCAAGGCCAGCAATCAGAAGAACCTTGGCCACGTCCGGAGGCGGCAATGAGGCATCCATTGGCATGGGTGGCACCGACCACGCGGTCGTTTAAGACAGAGCCAGCTCAGGTTGCCAACAACACCCTTGCATGCATGCCCCTTTACGACTGCAGCACAAGTAAATTATGCTTCATCCCTCGCGTGTACTGTATGACCATAAGCTCAAACGATATTTTGTGTTTGTTGTGGTAACGCCTCGTCGGTGTTGAGACCGTTCGAACCCTGAACTGGTCGGCCGGCCGGCTTGTTGAAACTTAGGTCCGCCAATGACAAATATACACCCAAAAAATAAATGTAATGAAATAAGAAACGTCGGTACAACCTTATTCGAACCTTTTCCCTGCCTCCCGCACCGCTCTGGGAGAGACCCGCCCGCGATATAACTGGGACACTCAACCCTCAGCCGATCAAGCCGTGCCAAGCAGCACCGTTGAATGTGCGCTAAATATACCCAAAGACTTTCAAATGATAATCTTTCGGCGGTCGATAGCTATCCTCATCGAGCGCACTTGAAGGACCGGCTAGGGACAGGCTTTCCAGAGACGGCTTAAACATGTTTGCGAGGTACTCGTCCGGATCGATTGCCGGAGGGGAGACCTTCTTCTTCTTCTTCTTCCTCGGCGTCTCGGGCCGTGCTCGCCTCCTGATCAGCGTCGTTACTCTTTCTCTCGTGAATAAACACTCTGAACGGTTGTTCATGCTGCCATGACATTCCGGGGAGGAGGCCCCGGTTAGTATTCCAAAGGTCCCTGCGTATCCAGGATTCCTTTACTCTTTCGTAAGCCATCGTGTTAATGTCGTGAGGGTTCGGAATAGTGGCTGTTTGGTCGTCCGGTCCGTTCTGGATCTGTCTGCTCCGGCCCCTACGTCAAGGGCATCTTGATGATGGATTGGCCCGTAGATCACCGCGCTGACGCCAGAAAGGGGATGGTCGTCGGCATGGCTGCGAGGGTGGTTCATTTCCTGCTGAATCTGCTCGCGTTCCTTCGAAATCTGATAAAGGAACTGATAGAATGGGCGGGACGCATCGCGTTGGCACATCCGTACAGACTTTCGCTTAGCAAGTTCCTCGTCGCTCTTCGGCTGCTTCGGTTTCACCTCTGCCTGGCCAAAGAGTAGTCCGTATGAAGGAGGAGTGTCTGAACGATAGACACCCCCGGTTAGACCAGATTCGACTTAAGCTTCCGATTAGTCGTCTGACTCAAGATCAAGTGGCTCCTCGTGCTCCCATTTGCCCATAGCCCTTTTCCATCTCGCGTTCCAAATGCCCTGCTCGACCCAGCGCTTCTTGACAATCCGTCGCGCCTCCCACGGTATATAGCCATCGAATTTAGGTGTTGGGATGGCCGAATTTCGCCTTCCGTCAATGAGCCTTGAAAACTCGTCTCTGCATTGGGCTCTAAATTGTTCGTGAGGCAATGATGCCTGATCGTATCGGCTTTCCTATTTCGTCGAGTCTCTTTTCCACCTTACGAGGGGCTGGATGGCCTATGCCGAGCGTGAGAAGATTCGGATTCTGAACTTGAGTCTAAGCTACTCGCGCTCTGTCATCTTCGAATAGTCCAGACCTTGTCGTGCTATCAGCCATGGCTGCAAAAGCAATTCTAGGAACGAGGGTGAGTAAATAGTAGGCAGACTCATCACTCTAGACTGAGTCTGAAGGGGAATGGTGTGAGAAGGAACAAAGCAAATCGTCACGCGGTGGCGCCACTTTGCCAGCTTTCTCCCGGCTTCCCAGACGGGGACGCCGATACGAAAACGATCTTAACTAGCCGCCAGCGGATGATCAAAAAAGGTCTGTGCAGAGGCGCTGTTCAGCAGAGCGAAGGTATTCGTGACGGCGGGTGAGTACCCAGACGGGCGAAAAACATCCAGGCAAAGGGAGAGGGATGTAACTCATGAGGAACTCACACGTTCCGCTGGTGGACCACTTTGTGGGTTTCCTCTTAGACGGAAGCGTAGATGTGAAATTACCTGCTTGGACAAGCCGTTGGCAAATTGTCAAATAGTTTATTATTAGGAAGTAACGAGATCCAAAAATACTGAAACAGCCACAATAGTCTCACCTACAGGTCTTTGTCCACAATCTCATCACCTTGGACTCCTCTAGGGAAGTTAGTTTATTGGGCGGTAGCGCCACCTTACAATGTCTCAGAAACCAAGACTATCACCACGCCGGCCCATCGGCTTCGGTTCTGGTAGTGATGTGTGCGATCTCTATTAAGGCGTCAACTCTCCCAGCTAGCCTTTTTTTTTTTACCACTACACATCTTCTTTTTGGTTCCTTTGTTTAGTTTATTTCTTCAATCATCAGCTTTCTCAGCTAGTCTTGCCTTAATTTTTCACCACCACACATCTTCTCTTTGGTTCCTTTCTTCAATTCCGTTCTTCCGTCACCAACCCTCGTCCTTCTTTGAGCTCTTGTTGCTGCACTCCCCTTGCCCCACCGCTTACGCCAAGACTACTTTCGCAACTCCCCTCAGCCCCAACCTGCATCTTTTTTTCGCCTCGAACCTCTCAATGAGATTGCCAAAACAGTCGTCACTGACTCACGCAATGAGTGCTTCATTTTGCGGATGAATGGCGCAAAATTTGGCCTCAACATCATCCATCTACTCTCAGATTCGAGAGGGTATACCACCCTAGCAACACTGAGGCTGGATGGTGATATCGTGGTGAATCACCTTGACATCGCTAGCATTCAATGTTCTTTCGAGATCAACTTGGACACTGGAGTTATCATGTTCTATGACAGATGCCACAGTGAGACCAGCCAGGTGTTCGGTGAAAATGCCACGCCTTTCGAGGCCGACCGCCCTCGCAAAGTCGTGGTGCATAACATTACAATACCATCATTGGCATGGGCGGCCATAACCGAAACCTGTTCCTGTTCAGGCTATAATGGCACTGGAACTTTGATGGGGTGATGAAGATGTTCAAGCGCGTTGAATCCCCGACCCAACAGAACTTCCCAGGATTCCAGCGGCCATACATGCGATAAATCTAAACGGGTTCCCTCGGCGCTGGGTCATTTGGAAGCTTGGTCAAGGCCATCGACATCGTTTTAGGGAAGCTTATCGCCATCAAAAGGTTGTCGATCCCCAGCCGAACAGGTCAACAAGGACTAGTGGACCATTTGGAGCATGAAGTGGATGTTCGCAACCTACAGAAGATAAAGATTCTGATGTCAACGCTAGCGACATATCGCAGATTTCGTCTCCTCCCAAGGCAGGGATGGCTTTAAAGTGAAAATCTTCATGGATCCAAAAGAAAGAACCCTAGCAACTTTGATCCGTAATGGATGCTTCATTCCCGTTATGGATCTTGCTAAGGTCGTCCTCCATCACATGCTTCAGGCCATCGACTTTCTTCTAGTGAAGGGCATCATCTATCGAGATGTGAAGCTTGACAACATCCTTTATGTGTGCCAACATGGCGAACCCCGGTATCACTTCCAACTCGGAGATTTCAGTTTCAGCACTTCCGGAAGCCATCCACAATCACCTGTTCGCACGCAAATCTACATGGTGCGAGAAGTTAGGCAGCCCGTAGACCAGACGTGAAAAGTGGATGTGTGGTCACTCTTTGCTACCATGGTATGGGCATTGCATCTGGAGGGCTTTCGTGATTCATCAGACAGCATGACGGAGGAAGATACTCAAAGGAGGGTGGTGCGAGCAAGTTCGCATAACGTCGTTGTTTTCATTTAGGCAATGGCTAGACCTAACCCTGGGGAGCGCGCTTCCGCCGCACAAATTCTCACCAAGCTCTTCACCAAGCTCTTTAAAGGCGAAGGACTGAGCACTCCACTGTCGTAGATTCCAACTCTTTGATTGAAAGATCAACCACGCACTGCAACGAGTCCAGCGCAACAAAATCACACGGAAATATCACCTCTACGACTCATGTCTGCCACCAGAGTTCCCCGAGATCATGTTGCAGAACTTGGTGTACACAACTTAAGCGTAGTACTCCGTCGCGGTCACGAGGATGGGAAGATAGCCGAGTTCTTACATGCGACTTGGGACAGCTTGGATGGGTCTTACCGAGCTATAGCGCCTATCGAAGTCAATGAGATCCGGATTAGAACAAGAAGGCAGTTTTGGGTACGGATTAGAACACACAGAGGGCAGCTTCGGATACGGGTTAGAATGTAGAAGGCATTTCCGGGCGACATGGATGTCAGTTTCAGTACGATAATATTAATCTGGATGGTCTTCTCACCCCTTGAGTCGACCGCCCCTTTGTCCACATGGTGAAATATGAACCGGAGGTTTAAGTACATGCTGAGTGAGATGAGCACGCTTGACTCTTTGACTGATCCTCTCCATCACGAAAGGTCGAGATACGGAGCCGTCAACCTCTGGTTCTGCGAGTAACTGACAGATGAATAATGGCCGAAGAAGATTGTTCGTCATCAGTGCTCATATGTCGACGTTTTCCGTCCCTCATTCACATCTATCCCTACCCTCAAAGTCCTGGTATCTCCAACCCAAACAGAGGGAGGCACCTGAGCTTAAAAAAGAATGAACACACCTCAGTCCACAATATTGCCTATACCTTAGGTCCCTAGGTAGTACTACTACATACGGGGTTGAAGAGAAATACTAGGGGAACAGGAGCAATGGAAACTGGCGTAGGAACGGTTCTAGGAGGGGAACTCAGCCATACACCGCCCCGTACATGCACCGCTGGTTTGATTAGTCAGCAATAGCCCCTATAAACCTTCCCACGTTCCCTAATGGCCCTATATTTATGGGCAATCTTAACCACGCAAACTACAGCATTTTGCACCCCTTCAATGGCCTTCTACATGACATTTGCTACAGGTAGGCAATATCTTTTCCAGTGGCTCAGACTCTCGTTACTGCTGGGACTCTTCGGGCTGCTGGGGCTCTCGGGGCCTGTGGTTGTGGTGGGAAAATCGGGCTTCAGTACGATGTTTGAGATGCCATAAGCCATAAGAGTCTTCTTTAGCTAGGATTGAAAATTAGCAGCCTTAACGCTAGCGATTACAAGCGTATAAGATAGTAGGTCGCTCAGAGCCATACTAAAATGAATGTAAACGTTGAATAATAAATTTATAGCCACTAATTGCTGCATAAATTACAAGAGTAAGTGCAAGCTCTTCTTACGACTCATGAAGTTATTCAGGTGGGAGGTCCATTATGGTTATAGGGCCCTTAGGGGACTTGGGGGAAGATTTATAGGGGCTATTGCTGACTAATCAAACCAGCGGTGCATGTACGGGGCGGTGCATGTATGAGTTCCCCTCGAGGAGGGATGCTGAGTAAGGCGGCTTGCCCCATATGAAATCACGTGTGCGCCATAGGGAAAACTGAGCCACACCTAGCTGCTCAGTGGTGTGCGTGTATAGGTCGCCGCCTCACTTTAGAAGCCATATGTTTTGAGACGGAAGGTTGTTGCAAAGACATACAAACTCGCAGCGCATCATCGTGCCAAAGGGCATCCGCAACACTCCAACCCCCCCGCCGCTGAAAGAGCCTTCAAGATGCCGCCAGGTGAGATTTTGTCCAGATTATTCTCGGCGCCCGATTCACCTTCCCCACCACTCCGTCGCGTCTTCGTCGCATGCAGAGCCTAGGATGGGCGCATCACCGTCACACCCCAAGCGCCGCGGTCTCGGCGTCATATCACGTCGCAAGTCGTCTCGGACGAGAACTAACAATCCAGCAGCACTGAGCGACGACGATTTCTCGGATGTGGGCGAGTTCACGATCCCCACGCGCTCGACCCGAAAGTCCGCGTCCAGCGATGCAGTTTCCGACGCGAACAAGGACGACGTCGTAGTAGCCACCAATGGCAATTCCGCAGACGAGGGAGATGAAGACGATGAGAATGACGATGCCGATGACCTCGATGACGACGTGTAAGGCACTTGTCTACCGCGACCGCTTATGCGATGCTCAATAATCCCAGGTTCGTTGTCGAGGCGATCAAAAAACACACAATTGACGAAGATGTGAGAATACTGCACTCAACCCAGCTGTTCCTTGACTAACTCGTAATTCAGGGCACTCTCAAGTTTCAGGTTAAATGGGAGGGCTACGACAAAAAGAAGGACTTGACTTGGGAACCCGAGCGAAATCTTGTGTATGCGCCAAGCGCCGCCCCTCGGTCCTGTCCTGTACCTTGCTGACCAGCTCGTTTTCTTTAGTGACACGGCTGAAGATATTCTCAACGCTTATTATGAGGAGATTGGTGGGCGAGAGGTCATCTTTGAGGAGACGGAAAAGGCGTCCAAGTCCAAGAAGCGTCGGCGGGCTGCAAACGGCACCCCAAGCAGTACGAAACGATCACGGCGAAACGGAGCGCATCCTAGCGAAACTACTCCTCCTGTCACCACGAAGAAATGGAGCCCCCCGGCAGGCTCCTGGGAAGACGAGATCGAAACAATTGATGCGTGTGAGGACGAGGGCAGTGGCAAGTTGATCGTTTATCTTATATGGAAGAATGGGCAGAAGACCAAGCATGACACAGCGGTCATCTATAAGAAGTGTCCCCAGAAGGTATGTTCTTTGTCGCATGGCTGTCAGCTATCTGGCAACCTTGCGAATGTCTCTACTAACATTAGGCCCAGATGCTCTATTTCTACGAACGCCACGTCAAGATCATCCGGGACGAAAACAAGGCATTGGCGGACGAGGCGGAAGTCTGAATCCGGTTAGGCTTGTAACGACGGGTTATTTGGAGGTGTCGATGGATTCATTTAGTAGGACCTCAAGGGGCGTTATGGCGACGGATACAATTGTGGTCACGAAGACGTTGCTTTTTGGCAGCGGGGGATAGGATCATTTGAGATGCAATGTCCCGACAGGGCTTTAGAAGCATGAGCCTTGTGTGCCACGTCCTTGCGGATTGCAGATGAGGATGGGGTGTGGGTGAAGTATATTCGTAGTTGTATTTGTAGACGAGGGAGAAAATGTCCAAAGATCAGGTCAAATGGGCGATGACTACTCTGTAACAACGGTGGCATTGAATGCACAAATGCCATGTCAAGCCATGAGCTAGTCCATTCGTACGGAGTATACTTCGTCCTCTTGGGAGATGGAAACGTCGTATTTCATGTTGCCCAGCCCCTTGGGAAGCTCCCCACAACCATCAACTCCGAGACAAGACAGGACGGGGCCTCGTCGGGACGATTCAACGTCGGTGCCCAATCGCAGAGCGCGAGGTGACGTTGACGAGGCTGGGGGGAAATATAGGTCCCCTGGCCCATTAAAGACCCCTGCAAGAACTCCATCAAGACAGGATTTTGCAGCGGCTGGGGTGCCGTCCGTGGCCCCCCAGCCTTGCGATTTTTGGTGTCGCGCCAGCAAAAGTCGGGTGGCGGGGCAACTAAGCTATATCAGCGAGGCGCGCACTCTACACTTTACGAATCGAGTACTCAGTTCTACTTTATTGTCTCTTGACCTGACTTGACTACAATTTTCTCCGAAAAAAGACTATACTCCTGCTCATCTTCTCTAAAGCAAACATAAAAAAAAAAGGGATTCCTTTTCTGCGACCTTGCAAAGCCAAAGCACCTCAACGATTGTTGGCTTACAGTCCATCTGGCGCCGCCACAACACCATCGCCACACAACCCCCCGGCACTTTTTGGTTGGTCGGTCAACTACATCCGAATCCCACCCCGCCAGACTACATCTCTCCTCGCTCTGCTCGTCCAGCTTTTGGTCGGTATGTTACTCCTCCACCTTTACATCCAACCTTCGTCCATCCTACAGTGAGCTTTTTTCCAAGTTGACTGACAAAGAATCTCTAGATCTCATCCGTCGCACTCCATCACCTCAACCCGACGACTTCTCAACCCCCGACCGTCGCCGCCATGAAGAAGAACGACGTCATCGCCATCATCATCATCATCCTCTTCATCCTGCTCGCGGCCGTCTCCTTCGGCATCTGGAAGCTGGTCAGCGTCGCCAAGAAGTCCATGAGCGTCACGTCGGGAACCACCTCGAGCACCGGTTCCAGCAACATCGTCGATGCCTGATCACCCCAGCGTCTCGATTCACACATCATGTTTTAGTTATCGGCACACGGCGGCGTCTTGGATTTTTGTATAAACACGAAGCGCGAAGGACAAAAAATTGTACAGCAAGCGGTGGTAATATGTTGATGAAGTTGAAGTACAAAAGCGCACCTACGGCGGAATGCTGGGGATGGCGGGTCACGAAGAGCGAACTATCACGGCAGACATTGGGTCACGGGGCTACACGACTAGCATACGGGCGTTATATTTGGACAGGGACACGGGCACTTTGGATCGACGACACGATGACATGCGTGAAAGATGGGCATGATAAATTTGGGAATGAGTTTGTTCATCTGACAGGGAATAACACATGTACATAGACGACAGCAACAACACGGAATGCCACAAAGAACCAAGTTCCGCAACCAAATTTTATCATGACTGTCCCGTTTCTTGGTTAATTTGATAACATGCTACTCACTGCTCCCCCACTCAGACAATTACACGTCATGGGGTCCCCTTGATCACGAAATCACTTGGTTCCCTGTTGTTCGACGCAGTTATTCACTTTTAACCACAGATATGATTCAGGAGCCTAAGTGTGATCTATCAGCTCGTCTGTGAAACACCTCCGGCAACAGGGGTATAAAACATTCCAACTGCCGCTCCTCAGTGCAATTTCTCTACACCACAACCTACCCTCGTAGCTACTATATATCTCCTTTTCTTCCTCTTCTTCCTATAACCAAAACACCCTACCAAGATATACTATACTAGACACACCGGCCGCCATGGCATCCTCCGCTCGAAATACAGAGCTGCCACACAAAATCAACTATGACCAATTTCCATTCGACCGCCTGCTTCCTGGAAATATGGAGCCTGCCAAAGGCAAGGCCAAAGTTGCCTTGCTGGACAAGTCAAGCAGTCTGTACCGAGAGCGCTCCAAGAAAGCCATCATCGCATTAGAGGAAGAGCTCCAGTACCTACTTAGCAAACGTAAGGAGGCGCAGACGGAGTACTGGCGCATCAAGGAGGAGCTTGAGCAAATCAGATGGAACTTGGCGTATCTTGTGCGCTGCGGCTCAAATCACGAGACTGTGAAACTCGAAGAGGGGCAGTACAAGGCCATACAAGATCACTTCCACCAGCTCGAGAAGAAGCAGGCCCACGCTTGGCAAACCGTTGGCCACTACTCGCGCAGGGTGAAGTCGAAGGAAAGGGTAATCCAAGCCGCACTCCGCGACATGATGAGAGGGCGCGACCGGATGATCTTTTCCCAGATGCGCAGCGATTGGATCAAAGATCATTGCCGCATGATGCTGCAGGTGACGTTTGAGGATTCCAGCGATTGTTGCAGCGATTGTTGTTGCTCGACAACGTCATCGGAGGAGAGTGACGACGAAACCAGCTCAGATCGATCTGGCACCACTCTCTTCGATGAGACGGAGCAGCACGGCACGGACACCGATTAGAGGGTCTCAGGTACGGGCAGTGAGTAGCAGGTCTAGGTATAGTAGGTAACGGGACGAAGAATGATGGATTACAGGCTGCTGTTGAAAACTGACCAAGGATAGAGAGGTAGGCCAAAAGGCATCAGACGAGTCTCCCCCGTCTAAGTAAAACCAAGTAGACATTCGAAACACAGCGAAATACAAAGTCTACGATTTTCCCTCCGTGTACTCTGTACAAATGATGATATGAGTAGCAAAAATGGTTACGCGCTGGGGTCCAGTTTGCCCGCTCGTGATTGGCCACTTGCCCAAAATCTGACTCAATCTGGCAAGTGACTCTCCACGACGTGGGACCTCTTCACAACCCCATGCGTATGGAAAAAAAAAAGGCACTGGAGCTAAACTAAACGAGGGGGGGGGATCGAACTAGTATGATAAATATGCCGGATTCCAGAATCTGATGCCCCAAAGCTTTCCGGTGTTTTGGGAGCTCGACTCTACTCAGGCTACCCTATATACATCCACATCTGCTGAAATTCGAGTTCATCAACTTTACAGTCGCCTTACATGGTTGCGAATGCAGTACCAGTGCTTAAATACCCTAGGTTGACTTGGTGGGGGGTACAATACTAAAGCACCGACAGTGTCAGAGCAAGGAAATGGATTGGAAGAAGAAGAAAATGCTGTTGCTTGAAAGAAGGTCTGAATTGAAATCAAAGACACGGCTACTCCCTCGGGTGTGTTTTCCAGACCAGCACAAAGAGAACGTGGTGCATCCTACTCCAACTAAGTCGGAGTATGTTTGAGCATGTGTCTCATCTTATCTACACGCTCGTCTATCACAAGGCGGATCGGGCATGTAACCTCAACTGTCGCACATCTCACACGTCACACAGTATTAATTCCAAAGCCAGTTGATTGCTACAAATTCCATCTAATTTATACTAGGACCTATACATAGGTCGCTATCGATTCTAGAAACTAGTCCATACTTATCATTACCGTCGCGCATAGTACATTAACGAGAGTGGGGATTTATCGCTTCAAGCCTCACACGGGATCGTACATCGGAAATTGGCAGCTTCCTAGGCAGCGGTTTCGTTAGATGTGGCTGGGACGGAGTCTGCTAATGTTAAGTTAGAATCAAAACTCCGACGCGAATTGTAGGCCGGGGGGTTGCAAACGTACCGCCACGCCGGCTGAGGGGGACGATGTTGGTGGAGGGCTTCTCCTGGCGTTCCTTTACGCTTCGGCGGGGCTTGAAAGACTTGCGGGGCGCCGGTGTATCGCGTTCGACTAGGAGAACAGTCTCGAAGTTGGTTAGCAGGTGGTTATTCGAGAGAAAGAGAGGCAGCTTACTCCGTCTGCGGG
The DNA here is from genome assembly GCA_037954305.1 of Neonectria magnoliae. Taxonomy (NCBI): domain Eukaryota; kingdom Fungi; phylum Ascomycota; class Sordariomycetes; order Hypocreales; family Nectriaceae; genus Neonectria; species Neonectria magnoliae. The sequence goes on from JAZAVK010000187.1 coordinate 28,408, forward strand.
TACGAATATCGGCTTTCCGGGAACCGGAACGGTGTCCTCAGGCGTGGTGCCGTTGAGGAACAAGGGGGTCAACTTCGACGAGCGAGCGTGAAGAGGACCACCGGCGATAGCTGTGTAAACTGTTAAAAAAACCCCCATCCCTTCTTCTTTTCAGCGATGTCTGAAAGCGCATACCGTTGTGAGAGGTAGGCAGAGAGGCCGTGAAGGGGGCCACGGCGGCGAGGAGGAATGCGAGAGCGCTGGTAGTCTTCATGATGAAGGATCGTGTGTCAAACGTCGCGAGGTTTTTTAATTTGACGAGTTTGGGGGGGGGGGGGGGGGGGGGGGGAAGATGTCCGAAGCCAGCCGGTGGATTGTGTGCGATTGCAAGGTGAGCACAGCTCTGAGAAGTATGGAGACAAAGAATGTATGGATAACAAGGTCACAGACCCTTTAAAAATACAAGACGAAATGACACGAGAGAGAGGATGGAGGAAGTTCAGGTGAAGAACAGAGCTTCTCGTCCAGAGCTGCATCGCTATATACCCGTATTCCGCATCCTCTCCTTGGCCGTTCCCACCGCCAACACCAACAGCTCTCCCACGTAGATCCAACCGTTCAAGCTCCAGCCACCGCCTCCGATCGACAGTCCAAAACAGACTCCCCGTCCGGAAGAACGGTGGTGCTCCACTCCCAAAACCAGGCCGTGCAGAGGACCCGAAGCCTCGATCCTCGTCCGTTGTTTGCAGAGCCTCCCGGACCTCGCGTCTTCCGAGAGGGGAGTAAGCTTTTGGGGGTCCCGAGATCGCCGTGGGGACCTGGTTCGGTTGTTGACCCCTGGAGATGGCAGTTTGGACAGGGATATTTGGAGCTGAGGAGGAGTCGGGTGAAACGTCGGAGCTTTGGTTGTGGCTTGCGCTGGTGTCTCAGGGCTGGATGTTGACGCTGCGACGGGAGGTTGGGATGAATATGGTAGGGCTTGAGAAAGATCTATAATTAACTTGACGTGCTTTGAGTTGAGTTGCTACGAATGTATTATGTTTTGTGGTTCTAAGTTAATTGATTAAGCATAATGTCGCCACCGATTGCGATCTTTAGTTAGAGATACAGACTAACTAGGTAGTACATGATTATGGAGTTGACATGCGCCGCAACTCCATCGCTCTACACTCCCAAATTCAATAACCACACAACGATAAACTATCTATAGACGCAAACATTTCAGATCCCTTGTACCCAAAACTTGACTCGGCAAAACAGCCAAGAACCGGTACCAAGGACAAAAAAAAAAACAAGCTTTCCAAGCCCAGGGTGACATCGGAGGACCCCATCGCCAACCCACACGACAGCCGTTTCAGAACGAGCGCCGATCAAGCACGCAAAGAAACGAACGTGGGGAAACCGAACGGGCGGAAAGGGGCCCCCGATGCAGGTTTCTCGACTCCCACGGTTTCGACCCGTTGCTGATCGGAGCTGCGAGTGACGACTCGCAACGCAGATCGAGATCGGGACAATTGCCTGTTCTGACGTGGATGGGCGGCCTGAGGGATATGCTTGATTCTGAATGCTGGCAGCGCGAGATGAAAGGATGTAGTTGTAAAGGTTGCTCCGGACAGGATCACACGTCCAAAGCAACCGACGCGCCGCATGCCAATATATCGTCGAGTACTATCCCCCCTGGGATTCTCCTCAGTGTCTATATTTGCATCTATGATAAAGTGCCAGAATGCCTTTTTATCTTCCCGTCTCCGGGGTATCATGCTCCCAAATCGTGCCCTTTGGCCCCCGTTCCGTCTCGTAAATAACGTCATGAGCATCTCAAAATCGTCAACACCCCTTCTACCAGCTCATCACGCCCCTGCCCCTGTCGAAGCCTCCTCTCAGCTGGGTCTCGGGCTTGACCACCTTGCCGCGCAGCACCGTGTACCGTATCAGGTTCTCGCAGTCCGGAGGCATCACCCGTCCCAACCAGATGCACTGCGCGGCCCCACCGTCCACGCCCGTTGGCTTCGCGTCTCCGTTGGCTTCCTTCTCCGTCCCGTTCGTGCCATTGCTCTCCCCGGTCGTCTCCCCCTTGTCGTCGTCCAGCCCAAACGCGTTCGGCCGGCGATACACCATGACGTTGGCCGAGTACTTGTGGCCGCCGACGTGGCTGATGAAGTAGATGCCCACGCCGCCGGGCCGCTCGTCGTGCAGGTCCCGATACAGGCCCAGGGGCCGCAGGTGGCGCTCGAACTCCTTGCGCAGCAGCGGGGCGCTCTGGCCGCAGCGGGCGTCGCGGCTGCGCTGGCTGCACATGAGGATGACGGCGCGGTGCGGGCAGTCGGCCGTGGTCAGCGCGGGCACGGCGCCGGCCGGGTCCGGGCACGGCAGCGACGCCGGCACGGAGAAGGGCGCCAGTGGGGACGTGCTGGTGGGCGCCAGCGAGACGACGTCGGCGATCAGCTGCGGCACGTTGACGGGGTGCACGTTGCGGATCACCGTGAAGGCCGGGAGGAGCAGCACCGTGGTGGGCTCGGAGTAGTCGTGGGTGTCGTGGGGGGTGGGTATGTTGGCTGCGGAGAGCTTCATAATCTGGTCTTGTTAGTTTTCGGTCTGCCAATGCAATGTAACTGCCTCTTTGATTCTACTTATGACACAATGGACAACTCCTAAGAAAACTCACCCCGTTCGTAGGCTTCCCGGCCTTCCCCACAGCCTCCATGACGCTCCCCTTCTCGTCCGCCACATCCCTCACCCAATCCGTCTTGCCGGTGCCGACGAGCAGATGCGTGCTCCAGGCCTCGATCTGGCCGTACATCAGATCCTCCGTCTCGATCTTGAAGTTGCGCGGGTAGCGCACCGAGCAGCTCTCGCAGTCGTGCAGGCAGTCGTCGCCGTCCACGGCCGGGTCCGTCTTGGCGAACAGCTCCGCGACGGGCGGCGGGGGCGGGCCGGTCTTGCCCGTGCCGAGGACGGAGCTGACGAGCGACTTGATGGAGAGGGCCATCTTCTGCTTCACGGGCATGCGCGGGAGCGGATTGGCGGTGGTGGTGGAGGAGGGAGAAGGCATCGTCGGGTTTGGGGCCCCCCGGAGCGCGGAGGCGGTATTTGGTCTACTTCGGTTACAGCGTCCCGACCAAACTAAGTTACATGCGCCACAACCGTCCCTTGGGCGAAATTCGGAGGGTCGCGAAACGAGCTCTTTTCTTTGTCACTTATCCACCTAGTTTCTGGCGATCTTTTTTTTTGGGGGGGGGGGGAAGGGAGGGGCGAAATGGTCGGCTCGGCCGGTGGGATAGAGGCAATCTTGGCGAATGGAAATGCGAAAGTGGGAGGAGTGGTGGATTAATTTTCGGTGTCAGTGAAAGAAAATCAGGAACGTTTTGTTTGAACAAGATCAGTGACAGAGGATTGAACAAGAAAACAAGACTGCTCTCTTTCCAACTAACCAGCTGGCAGCGAAGGATTCAAATAACCATCCGGAACTCGTTGAACAAGCCGACGCCGGGTTTCGCTCTTTTGCCTCCAGAGCCGTACCCTGCGCAAGGCAACACGCCGCGTATCTCCGAGCCCGAACACCGCCGCCCTACCCAATCTACCCAATCTTCACCGTCTTATCCATCCAGTCTAAGGCTACCCGAGAAACCAGACAGTTTTTTTTTTTTTATCAGATCCTTCCCCCAGCCAATGCCGAGCCGCTGACGCCATGACGACTCCGGCCCGGTGGAGTTAATGCGACCTTCTCCCCCGGCTTCGCTAGCGTTTGGGCTGCGTCGAAGCATGGGCGGGTTTATCCACTCGCTCTGTCTGGGCTGGCTAATGGGCGAGGCCTGCATTTGCATTTGGTCGGAATGACGAAGCGCTTGTCCATTGCTGCCTGCTCTATTGGGTACTCCTGAGGGTGGGCTCGGAGCTCCGATGCATCATGGATGCCGGCACAGTCAGTAAGTCGAGCGTCGTATCGCGGGGTCGAGGCGGGGAGACAGCGGTCCTCCATTTCAACAAATTGAATACTTCGGACATTAGCAGTCCAGGGTCTAAGTATCATTTGTAGAATTGCACCTCAAGTGTGGCCTGTCTACCTGTCCAGTAACTGCCCCCCTCAAGATAACACCACCTCCTCAGAGCAGCTTTAGAGATACGAATGTATCTAGTCCAATATGCTTTATAATACGACCCCAAAACGTACAGGAGAAGAATAAACCACCTAGAACCTCCACCACCAACGCAACGTATATATCCCTGATAGAAAAAAAAAAAAAAAAAAATAGCGAAAGAGCTTGCTCAATAGTACAAAAATCCATATACGCTGTTTGCTCGTTCCCCTGTCCGCCCCAAAATTGCCATTACCAATCCTGCCTCAGGCATTCTTCTTCCTCGCTTCATCGTATTCCTCCTCCTCTTCGCTGTCCTCCTGCTCCTCCTGCTCCTCCTCCTCTCCCTGCGTCTTGCGTCTTCGCGTCTTCATCGCCTCCCGAATCTTGCGGCTCGCCTCGTCGAATCCTTCGGCCGAGTCCAACGTCGTGAACCCGCTGAGAGGGAACGCGCCCGACCCGAAACCGCCTCCGCTGCTGCTCGATCGAGACCGGCTGCGTGCGCGGGATGGTGGTCGCGTCGAGAAGATTCCCACCTGACCAATGTTGCTGAACGAGTCGTTGCGAGGTAAGGCCCGGCTGGATTGAGTGGTGCTCCGACGGGACAGGGCCGGCGGCGTCTCCGCCCCGAACCCGGTGCTCGACTGGTCGCTGTCCTGGCGCCGGTGCGCCTTTGGTGACGCCGGTTGCGAGCCACCCGTTTCCGTCTTAAGGAAGTCGGGCACCAAGCGAGCCTTGTCAAAGTCGTCGAACATTTCAGGTCCCAATGTGTTGATCAGTTCTGTTACCTGTGCACTAAGCTCTCCTCGCCTGACACGCAGCGTGTGGATGTTGTAACTCGACGACGGCTGCAGGCACAGCACGAGCGGCCGCAGAGACTTGAATATATCCATGCCCACCTCGCCGAAACGCAGCGCCGCAAATGTGATGCCGATCATGATCGGCCACACGGCAAAGTACACAGTCCATAGAGGCACCCACTGGGGAACGTGGCCCCAGAACCGGTCTTGCCACACCTTGAGGACGAGGAGGATCGAGTAGAAGTGGTACAACATGGGGGCAAGACCAATCGCAACGAGGATTTTCCAGGTTGCCATGACATCGCGACCCCGGATCTTAACGGTCGAGCCAGCCAAAGCCGTCTTGGCCTTCTGCCGGCTGATGATCTTGGTGGCAACGAAGACGGGCGAGAACAAGAGAAGTCCAGGCACCGTGCAGATGAAGAGGAAGAGGAGCTTGATGGAGCGGTACATGGCCAAGAGGATGACTTTGATGATGGACATGCGGGCGTACTGCACCTGATGGTCCTTCAGGTTGAGGTACCGCAGTTGCGAATTATACTCCTTGACGCCCTCGGACAGAGACATGATGCGCTTGTCGTCCTTGTACCGCTCGTAGCCCATGGACAGCCGTCGGTTGAGCTCTACCACGACGGGGAGTGGCAACTTCTTGCCGGTGGGGTTGTAGAGGCGGCGCGCGGCCTGGATCATCATGAGGTTGTCGTAGTTGGGGGCCGACACGGTGACGGAGTTGAGCGCCTGGTAGACTGTGTCGAGGACCTGGCCGATGGCCTCGCGGCGCTGATTGTTGCGGTACAGCTCGACGAGGTGGCGGGGGATCTCAAAGGGCGCGCCGAACTCGACGACAGCGCGCGATCGGAACTTGTGGGCGTGGAAGTAGTTCATGCCCACGGGCACGATCTTGAGGCCGCAGTCGGGGTCCTCGGCGAGGGTACCCAGAGCCATGATGGCGACACCGGCCTTGAGGGGGAGGAGCTCTGTCCGGTCGTGGCTACCGCCCTCGGGGAAGATGCCGACGCAGCCGCCGTTGCGCAGACGGGAGAAGACGGCCTCGTAGACGTTGGTCTGGTCGATATGGGGGGCCAGCTTGTACTTGGTGCCCTCGTAGCCGGGGGCCGGGCCCTTGAGCTCCTCGTTAGTGAAGTTTCCATTGTCGTCGATGTCGTCACGGCCCGTCAGCTGCTGCAGAGCGAGCTTGCCCTTGAAAGGCCGCTTGACGCGGATCTCCTCCGGGCCGAGGATCTGGGCGATGTCTACGCTGGCGCCTGTGGTCTTCTTGCCGGGGGGGAGGAACAGCATGCCCTGGACCTGGCCCTCGCCCTCGCCGAACTTGGTGCCGACGCCACGGACCAGGGTCGGGTCGTTGATGGGGTCGGGGAGGTAGATGAGGCCGGTGGCGGGTTTGGCCGAGTCCTGGGCGCGGCCGACGGGCACGGCGCCGACCTGGCGGGAGCCCCAGCCGATGAAGCCATGGACGGATTTCGCGGCGATGAGGAGGGAGACGCGGCGGTTGGCCTCGTTGCGGAGGGTGCGCTGGAGAATGAGGGCGTCGACGAACTGGAGGATAAGCCAGATCGGCAGATGTTAGCGCACGTGCACATGGGATCTCGGCGTGGTATTCGACATGACATGTGAAAGCTGCGAGAACGAGGGAGAAGGGGGGGGGGGGAGAACCGACCTGATTCGCATGAGGCGCGGCAACGAAGAGCACAGGGCCGGTCTGGGGAACGCGCCAGGCGCCCCGGGGCATGACCTCGCGGAAGAAGGTATCGACGATGTTGCCGACGCTGTAGAGGAACAGGTCGTACTTCCAGTTGACCATGGGGTAGAGCTCCTTGCGCGGGGCGACCTTGGACACGGCCTTGGAGGCCATCTTGGAGACGGCCTCGGACGGCGCCTTGTCCTTTGCGCCGGCCATGACGGGGAGGGAGAGCGGGGGGCGTGCGGGGGGAGAGACGCCGGGAGAGATGGAGGAAAGGGCGTGAGGGTTTCCTCTCTCGAGCGTTGTCGCGCGCGGCCAGGCGTGATGGTGGAGCGAGCGCACCCAAGGTCGGTACTTAGGTGAGCAAGTCGTCCAGTGGAGTGGTCGAGATGGGATGACGGAGAGCGCACGGAGGTGACGGAGCACGGAGTTTTTCTTGGGGGAAGATGGGATTGGAAAGCTGGGGCTGGATGGAGGAGGGGTAGCTACCTGTCGCTAGCAGGGGGGAGAAGGGAACGGCCGAGCCAGGACTAATAAATGGGCTAATAAATAGGGTCTTTGATCGTAGGCGCTGGAAAGTCACAGTTCGCGGCCGCGTTAAACGCACGGCAACGGGAGACTCACGCCAAAGGAAAGGGCCGAAACATGCCAGTCTGTCTGTCTGTCTATCCCGGGGTGTTTTTGATTGGATTCGCTCCTGGTCCGGGAGTCTCGCCGGGACCACCTCCGCCATCACCCCACTGCATCCGACGGAGATGCTACGGACAGCTTCCGCTTTGGAATTCGCAGCGCAGGGGTTCCTAAGCGCTTTCGGCTTCGGTCGAATGGTGCTGGATTTTGCTTCCCTTGTGGGACTTGACAATAAGAGATAAGTACATGACGCTCGTTTTACGTTGGCAAGCAGACAGACCAGACCGCGCTGTCAAAGGAAGCTTCAATGGGACAAAAAGTCTCTATAACGCCCCCGACGCCTGGAAGTGTATCGCCATGTTTTCTTATCTCCTGCCTCTCACCCTGCTCAAATGTGTGTCTTTACCATAGCCGTATCTCAATATTCCTCTTCTCTTGTCCGTGTCTCTTGTCCGTGTCTCTTGTCCGTGTCTCTTGTCCGTGTCTCTTGTCCGTGTCTCTTGTCTGTCTCACCCTCCCATCTCTTCACAATCTCTAACCCCCATTTCCACTTATGCCCCTCCCATTCGCCCGTCACAAACCCACACATCACCCATCTTGCCACAGTATGTACTGTACAGTAGGCCTAACATCCCTCTGCATCTGCATCTGCATCTGCGCTGCACGTCCCAACTGGACTCAAAAGATGGGGAACCAAAACCCCAGGGCTACCAATCACCAGGCAGCCCGCGTACCCCGGTGCCACCCGGTTGTAAGTCGCCTCCTCAACAAATGCACCCGCCTATAAAATTTGGCTGGAATCTGTGCCGCTTTTTGGTTGAGTTGTGCTGGCGGAGACCGATGAGGGAGTAATACCTGACGGCGTCGCATCCGTGAGCCGGTTTGCGCTTCTGAGGATGGGCGGATGGACGAATGGAACTTGTGGGAATCACTCTTGCTAACCAGGTTCTCCACGGCTCAACCACGTAGGCCAACACTTACCTCCGCACGCTCCGGTAACCGGGTTCTATCAGACCATCCGAAATGCTCTGAACTCCAAGTTCCGTACTCAGCAACTTAGTCCGTAGTCTAGATAAGCGTCCCCCTTCAGTGAACTCTGACGTCATCGCTACCATCTCAAATACTGTACAGTACACGAACTCTACCGTGGTACGCATTTTCATAATCGTTATCGAATGTTCATGGCTCATTCTTACCAATGCTGGCATATCAAAACATCGCTTCTAAAACAACAACCAACAATCATCGCACCGTATCGTACTCACTTCTTCCCCCTCCGTCGGCTCTTCTTTTCCGGCACACTCGCACTTCCGCCCTCAATCTCTCCCTCGTCAACTTTGCCCTCCTCCTCCAGCTCCTTCAGCTTCTCTTGCCCTGAGATGAACATAGTCAGGTCCCGGTTCATCTCTTTGAGCTCTGCGTTCTCCTCGCGCAGCTGCTCCACCTGCTTCGCTAGTGCATCATGGTCCACGTTCAAATGCTCGATCCGCTTCATAAGCCCTTCGTTCAAACGCTTCTCCTCTTGTAGCGCCTTGCCCATGCTGCGAGCCAAGTGCTCGCTCTTGGTTGCCTTGTTGCGCTCCCGCGCAAGGTCACGCTCCAGTTGCGGGATTGTGTTGCTGAGAGTCCTGTACTTGTCTTCCAGCAGCGTCAGCTTCTCTACGACTGTAGACGCCTGTCCAGCCGCATCCTCAGCAGCAGCGGACGCCTTCGAGGCCTTGTCTACTGCCTTCTTGATCAGCTCATCGTAGTATATCCGCTGCGTCTCAAGCTGACTGGTAATCAGATGTGTATACTCCAAGCCGATGCTGTCCAGTTTCGCTCGTGGCACCACATCCTCTTCTTGGTGATCATTATGACCGCTTCTGCCAGGAAGCTCGACAACCTTACCATCGCCCTTATCGCGGATGAGTCGATGAACCCACATGTCCCCGGCGTAATCCCACACGTGCTGTGTTTCCAACTCGAGGGAAAAGCTGTGTGCTGTTTCTTTCCAATGCTCCTTGGCGTGGCCACCTTTGTACCGGCCGCAGCCAACGTAGCCACAAATAAGACATATCCAGAGGTCATCCGTGCAGTCGCAGACACTGCACAGGTTCGACACATGTGAACCGAATGGTTGGTTGTAAGGATTTGACGGGTCGGAACCTGCTCCGGGCGAAGTATTGGTAAATCGACAAACTGGACATCCGGCACCTTTCCAATTCTGCAGGCAGGTACAGTGGAACACATGCGAGCACGGAATTGTCATGAGTCCGTTTGTCTCGTCCATGCGTTCCAGACACACAGGGCAGGTTGGCAGCTCAACCAGATTTGGAGTGGGTGGCGGGAATGGTCGGAGACTGCTTGACATGCCGGCTGAAGGAGATAGTCCGGATAGGCTGTGGCTGGGCTTTCTTCCGTTTGGTGTCTCGAATGTGATACTCTTGACAAATACAACGTGGCATATTTGAGGCTGTCTTCGGTCAGCAAACGCAGGGCTCACGGAAGGAATTTCAAGACTCACCTCCATTGTGTTGAAAACCTTCCCTTCAAACTCCCGCCTCCACGCTTTAGCCCGCTTACCGTCCCGGAACTTGAGCAAGACGAGATATCTGTTCATCTTTGATGTCATGACCATTCTGCAGTGACTGATATCCTCTCTCCAATTCCCACCTAGGAATCCCAAGAGATCTCCTGGAGACATGTACGCGGGTACGGCGGGAATGCACAGAGTAGAGCAGTCATCGTCGTTTGACTCTTCCGCTACTTCCTCATGTTGTGCTACCAGGGTCAGGCCTGGCGTTTCCTCAGCCTCCCGGTAGAAATGGACCACCCCCCAACCGACCTCGGTATTCTTTGTCTCGAGTGGGAGGTACTTGGCTTTTGTCGCTGTGCCCGAGCCTCCAAATGTAGGCCCGAGGCTAGGCGCGGCTGACGGCCCCGTCCTGTTCGTCTCACTAGCCATCGGATCGCCGGTGCGCAAGTCGAGTGTCTCGATGCTCACGCGCCCAAAACGCCAGTCCTGAACCGCAGTCTGTGGTCGGATCGCCGCGCTAGAGGGCGGAGGCGGGAAGCTGTTGATCCTCTCAAGCCACCGCCGTTCCGGCACTATCTCGATTCTGCGCCGGGCTTCTTGGGAGGGTTCGCGCGAGGCAGAACCGCAGTCTATCACGCTCGGCTTCGAAGTCGACGAGCTTTGTGCGGTCGTTGATGTAGATGGTAGATAGTTCTGCTGGAAGGTCAACGGGGCTGTCGGAGCTGGGTGCGGTGGTCGTCGGTTGCGTGGTGGGTGGGAGGGAAACTCGTCAAAAATGGTCGCTCCCGAAGGCGGCAGCCAGATGTTGGTGTCGGCTGTGGTCGATGTTCCGTCCGCAACTGGGTTCGGGGTCGGATACAACTCGAACTTGAGATGGTAGAAATAAGACGGCATAGCCTGGTGTTCGGGGTGATAAGGATAAAGTCGTCGTAGTAGCTCGTCGTAGTAGCTCGTCTGTCGATCGACCTGATCGGGCTGGAGGAGAAGAGCTCGTTTGCGCGTCGCTCGTTGGGCGAAGAGTTTAGGAAGCACTATCATGTAGGGTTACTAAGGGGGGAAGAAGAGATATATATGGCAAAACTGAAATATGTAGATGTTTAAGCTCATCATCTCCCAAGGAGAAGTAGAAGTCAGAGTTCTAAGGGGTTGTAGGAGGAAATGTTCTTGAATTTGCACGACGACCTTGAGCAGCTTGCGACCGCGTGGGTGGATATGTTGCCCCACCATGTCATGGCCCTGAGGCAGAAGCAGGACATGGGCCACGGGATACCGCCACCAAGCCCCTCCCTATCCACCATCCTCACTAACTCCACCTGTCATGAATCACGTCGCTTTGATGCGGAGGGAAAGAACTGTCGTCTAGACTGCAATGGAGTCTGTATTGAGGCACCGCTGGTTGGCAGCGCGCAAAGCTATTGTACTAAATGGATATATCATGGCAGGGCGGAGCCCAATTCCAAATCCTATGTAAACCGAAAACGCCTTCCTGCCAATCGTGCCAGCGTCATGAACCGTAACCACCCTGTTGGGTCGCTTACTGACCACCACGGAGACGGAGGACCAGGTGAAGGGTCGACTCTTTCTGAATGTTGTAATCACTCAAAGTGCGACCGTCCTCCAGCTGCTTACCAGCAAAGATGAGTCGCTGCTGGTCTGGGGGGATGCCCTCCTTGTCCTGAATCTTCGATTTGACATTGTCGATGGTGTCGGACGATTCGACCTCCAGCGTGATCGTCTTTCCAGTCAGAGTCTTGACGAAGATCTGCATACCACCACGGAGTCGGAGAACCAGGTGCAGGGTAGACTCCTTCTGGATGTTGTAGTCGGACAGAGTTCGGCCATCCTCGAGCTGCTTTCCAGCGAAGATCAGGCGCTGCTGATCCGGGGGGATGCCCTCCTTGTCTTGGATCTTCGACTTGACGTTGTCGATCGTGTCGGATGACTCCACCTCGAGGGTAATAGTCTTGCCGGTTAGGGTCTTGACGAAGATTTGCATGCCACCACGGAGACGAAGGACGAGGTGGAGAGTGGACTCCTTCTGGATGTTGTAGTCGGAGAGGGTGCGACCATCCTCAAGCTGCTTTCCAGCGAAGATCAGGCGCTGCTGGTCGGGGGGGATACCCTCCTTGTCCTGAATCTTCGACTTGACGTTGTCGATGGTGTCGGACGACTCCACCTCGAGGGTGATGGTCTTGCCAGTGAGAGTCTTGACAACTGTGGAGACACGTCAGTACGTTGCCACGAGCAGCAACGGTGATGTTCAGACTTACAAATTTGCATACCACCGCGAAGGCGGAGGACGAGATGAAGGGTAGACTCCTTCTGGATGTTGTAGTCGGAGAGGGTGCGGCCGTCCTCGAGCTGCTTTCCAGCGAAGATCAGGCGCTGCTGGTCGGGGGGGATACCCTCCTTGTCCTGAATCTTCGACTTGACGTTGTCGATGGTATCCGAGGACTCGACCTCAAGAGTGATGGTCTTTCCCGTTACTGCGAAGTTGGTTAGTGATGAGCGAAGGCGGTGAGGATGACAGCGCAGGGCAACTCACGGGTCTTGACAAAGATCTGCATGATGGCGGTTTCGTTCGTGTGGTCGGGATGGGTAGTAGAGCGGTAGAGAGATAGTTGAAAACGGTAGGGTCTCGAAAGCGAGGAGTTCTATGATGGAAGATGGATGATGCAGGAGGGAAAGAGTGAAAAGTTGGAGATGGGCAGGCGAGGTTTAAGTAGGAGACGCAAGGAAAGAGGCAGGTGCAGGCAGCTGGCAGGCGGGAGGCGGGGGCGCAGTTGGCCGGATTACGATTACGCCTACGACTGCGACAAGGCATGAGCGAGCACGGACGCAGGGATTCTGGCGAGTGATTCACCGCACACCAATAGCGGGCACGCCACGGGAAGGCTCCAGAAGTCTGGAGCAGGCTGCGGAACGCCACAGTCGGTTCTAGGTACATCGGCCGCAAGCGGGTGTGGGGTGAGACACCAGGTACTGGGTACTGGCCACTTTGGAATCTTATCTGGAGGTGGGTTACTGGCCAAACTGGGGTGGGTGGGTCCGACAGCCGGACCGTTCAGGACATGACTGATGTCAGAGCGGTCGTTTGTTGCTCAATGCTTCTAGCTTCTCGTTTGGGAACCCCGATGAGCGCTTAGCAATCCGGGCGAATGCGACAAAACGAAAGAGAGAACTCTTTTTGTTATCACGTCATTTGTTCTGGAGCGTGGGGGAGTGAGTTTGCAACATGCGAAACTGTCAGGACATGGCAATACAGCCCTCTTTCGGTTTCGTCGCCGGTCGCCTATCGCCGTCCCTGTCACCGTCTTTGTTCGTCAGGCCGTCACTCGTCCATCGTCCGACAGCTGCAGCGACGGCTGCGGACAGGTCTGGCGTGGCACAGGAGACATGCTTGACTCGCCGCTTCCCCCCAGCAAAGCCAAGATCCGTTTATCCGCCTGATTGGAAGAGACAGCCCATGCCCAGGTTCATGTCGAGCCAGCCCAACTTGCTCCGGCCAGTGCGGGGTCACCGAAACCGAAACCGCCCGAGGAATCCGGCCGTGGCTGTTTTTGGGGGCGACGCCATCGTTCAGCGAACTGCCGCGCACGCTCTTCGGTTTCCGGCTTCTCGCATTGTCGCGTAGCGACCAACGTATCGAAGTCGCGTTCGGATCCCTGAGCTTCGCCCCCAACATTAGTCCAGGCTTCTAATAACCGACGCGTAAATTTCTCTTAATAACAACCATTCAAGCTTAGGTCATTAGAATGGGAACATGGGGGGTTGGAACTGTTTGGTTGTCCTCTGCCATTCACCAACACTCTAGCAACTAAACGTGTCATTCTAACACCTCGTCGTGGAACCGACATCTGACTAACGAGAGATACCACTAAAGGCCAGATCCGTCAAACCTAATACGATCAACACTTAATATCGATCCGGGGGCCGACTGCCCCCACCAGATCTACGGGATGCAGCACTTGTCGCCACATCTGGGCCAGAACCGGGTTCATGATCAACGGCGTTACGACAGACGTTGATGGTGAATGCGGGGTCCACATGACAGACGCTCGTACACAGAGCAACAATCTAAACTTATCCAGCTTTAACCAGACCTTAAATAGGTTGTCTAAATAGGGCGAGGGGTTGTTAGATTACCGTGTGTTTGCACATACTAGGAACAGCTACTAAACTAAACTTACCTACGGAGAGGTACCTAGTAGTCCAAACATTTGCAAGAAAGTAAGGCCAATGATAATGCAGGAATGCCATTTAAAATGATATTGCTATCGTTGCTTCCCCACAGGTTGGACCTGAAAGTTACCTTAGGGCCATTCAAGGTCTGGTTTAGTCTGTCATGATGGCTGATCCGTACTTCAGGAGTTTTCGAACTACCATTCTTCAAACTATCAAGGCTCCTTGGGTTGCCTGGGAGTGTCAGATCCCTCAGGCACTCAGGCTGTGGCCATCGTAGATTTTGATGAGTTCTGACTTGTTACGCAATGTAAACTTGCACTCTTAGACCTCGCGCGTCTAAGACCTAGAGGGGGGGGTCATGATTGAAGGTACCTAGAACTCTCGAGAGACATCTTAGGTATGGGCCGGCGCATGGAGGTTATGTAGACAAATTGATAAAACAATACTGACTACAACAAAACATTTGGCAGAAACGAAAAGGATAAATATCGCATAGTGGAGTAGCTGCGATAAAACAACGACCCTTGTTTCGAGATGCTCTAGACGACGACGTAGGTGCGTCACCTGCAGTACCTTTTGCCATTGGAACACAGGCAAAATGCAGTGTCAATGTACGAAATTAGAGCCAAAGATCAAGCCGCTAGTTCCTAACATACTTTACCTTCGTATCTAAGATGAGCAGGCTATCCCCGCGTTGACCACGGCGACATGAGAAACCCATCGCGGTATATCTTAGATGCAGACTTTGAGAGGACGAACACTTGGAGGGGTACCAGAACGAATTCAAAGCTAATCTCTTGGGTCTGGACAAGCGCAAAGACTCCGGCACCTGCATTGGAGGTCTCAGCACAAGGAGTAGGACTGATCCCATTGACAATGACGGAGATGCACTCAAGCTGGATAATGACAATAGATCCGAAGCTCTTCTTCCATAAAGGATCATCTGTCGGCTACAGAGCACACGGTACGAATCTCTACACTCTATTGCACTTTGCGAAGTGCTTCTTAGGTCAGTTTAGCACCACCCTACCGCTTTAGAGTTCTGTCCAGTCAACTTCGTACTGCATGAAAACACGTGACGCATTGATATTGTGGCTCGGTTGCTGAGTCTCGTGTGCCGGTGAAGGTCGGTGAACAAAAAGCCACGAGCTTAGATCGCATGTTTGACGCCCCTGGCTTCAACCACCTTTCACCTCACCTAACGGACCTTGTGGACATTCGCAAGCATATCGGCTTTTCTCAATCACTTGCAGACCCGTAGATTCATCACCGTGCACCGTGCAATCATTCACCGCACTCAGTGTCTGCCGTCAAGACCATTCATTCCCCGCGAAGGTGCTTCATTCACGCATTGCACAGACAACTCAAGTCACAGGGTGAAAGCTAGTAACTGTAAAATCCTTTTTTTCATAGCAAGAGCTGTAGCAATTGCGTCGCATACGTGTGCTTTTTTGTGTAACTATCCGAGAAAACCTCGACATCTCGCAAAAGTCCGCTCCATATACGAAGGTCCGGCCCACTTGAGCTCACCAACGCCCTAAAATTCCATGCACATCTCCGTTCGTTTCGGCTCAATAACCATGCAAAAAATCATATCGTACTCAAATGCCATATCATGAAGCATGATTCCATAAAACACCCTATCAAGGGTCTGGTTCTCATCTGTATCCATCGTCGTCTCCCACCCAGAAACGCTGAATAGAACTAAAAGCTTTGTCTTCTTCAAAGTCATACAAATCGTAGAAGAGAGTCATAAAGAGGTCGTAACACATTTCCCGTTGCAGGTGAATTCGTGCTTTTTTCGGTGACCGGCCGTGAGAGAAGGTAAAGTCGTCGTCTTGTGTCGTTGGTGTTTGCATAGACAAGGGTGGGGGCCCGTTGTCGTCCAAGATCAGAGGTGTTAAATCTTGTAAACGCTATCGCTGATAAATCAAACAAAAAGAAACAGATGTCAACAAAGGAAAATTTGGCATCCGAAGAGCCCGTTTAATAGCATCTTTAACAATCGTGACCAGGCACGCTCGATCAAGAAGACGCGGCCTTAGTTAGCCCGAATAACAAGCTTCGAGAGGAACTTGTTAGACAGGGAGTCGAAGTCGTATCTGTCGAACTTGGACTCCTTGCGGGTTCGCAGGTAGGCCTCTGTAGTGAATGATTAGAAAAGTTCCATGTTTGCCGTAGTGGTAAGTACATACCGTGCTTGATGACGTGCGATCGCACTTCGGTCATGGCCTCACACACGGCCATGTTGTTGTGGAGCAGGTGGCCATGCTTGCGGGTGTCCCAGTCGGTGAAGGCAGGGAGCTTCTGAGAAATGGCGTGGAAAAGACCCACAATAACGCCAACAGGTGTCGTCTCCATGTCGTTGCAGAACT
This sequence comes from Neonectria magnoliae, assembly GCA_037954305.1. Taxonomy (NCBI): domain Eukaryota; kingdom Fungi; phylum Ascomycota; class Sordariomycetes; order Hypocreales; family Nectriaceae; genus Neonectria; species Neonectria magnoliae. The sequence goes on from JAZAVK010000187.1 coordinate 44,673, forward strand.
TGTTGACAGCGATAGGGTCCGGGACACGGTAGTGGCAGTCAAACTGCATCTCCTCCCAGACGGCCAACAGGATCGATGCCAACATGAAGATGGTGGGCCAGTTCTTCATCTTCTCGCCACTGTAGACGCCAGAGTAGAGAGAGGAGAGCTCCTCGAGGATGTCTCTCTGCAACTCACGCCACATGTCGGCGAGGGCACACTTGATCTGGAAGTTGATCATGACAGGAGCGACGGTGCGGCCGTAGTACTTGGAGTCCTCGTCGTCGATCTGGCCATCAAGGTTCACTTCGGAGCCCTGGTTCTCAACCATGGTGATGTGCATGGTGAGGTTGTAGGCGAGCACCAGCTTGAGGGCCTTGCGGATGACAGGCATCTCCTCCTTGACGTAGTAGCGGTGAGCGGTCTTGAGAATCTCGGTAATGAAGGGGGTGCCCTCAAAGTGGTCGTCGATGAAGTCCTCGAACGGACCGTCAATGTGCTTGTCCAGATACTCGGACAGAGCATCGACACGGACACCCTCGGCACCAACGTCGAGCTTCTCGGTGCGAGTCTCAAAGTCGATAGGCTCCTGGTCGGTCAGGGATGACTCGACCCAGTCAACCGAGAAGCAGCTGTCATCGGCGACGAAGACCTCGCGGACCATGACGGGGAGGGCAAAGCCGTATCCGTGAGTGATCCACATAAGGGTCTCCTTCTGGGCAAAGCCCTTGACGTTGTACACGGAGACACCACGGTCCATGTGCCTCTCGTAGTCCGCCTTCCAATCCTTCATGAAGTAACCAATGTCCTTGATGTCGATTCGGGTGCAGGGAACCTGCCACAGACGAGCGTGCGAAGGTTGGCATCCGGCACAAGGCTCTCCCTTGTCGCAGGTCTTCTTCAGGAACTTGCATCGCAGGCAAGCTCTCAGCTTTCTTATTTCGCTGGCTTGCTTTCGCTGCTCAGGCAAAAGAGGTCCCTTTCTGCGACCAACCTTCTTCTCGACAGTGCCATCCTTCTTGCCGTTGGAGATGCGTCGGGTCACGGGCTTGGTGGCCTTCGCAATGGGGCTCTTACGGGGTCCCGAGTTCCGGCGAGTGGTGGTGGAAGGCGGGGATGTTGAACCGGCACCGCTGCCAGGGCTGTGACGGTTGGAAGAGGATGCGGGCTCCGACTTGATGGGCGTAGGAACCGTAGGGGCAGCGGCAGCTGGGCTGACGGTGTCGTGAGTGTGGCCGACACCCTCTCCGCAAAGACAGTTGCGGTGGCTGCTGGCGTCGACGTAGCCGTCCGACTCAGGCGAGAAGGGAGAGTATGGGAAAGGAGGAATCTCCTCGAAGCTGCCGAACTCCAGGGAATTGGCGCCATCGGAGGAATCCGAGTTGGTCCTCAGGTGAAGAGTCTGGGAGGGATTGAAGATGGCCGCACTTTGGACGTGGGCCTGCTGGAACTGATCGAGATTGGGCTGGTTCCAGTCGACCATGGCCCAGCCCTCGCCCGAGGACGAGGGGAGGGACAGGACCTCGAGGTAAGTCCCAGTAGGGGAATTGCTGCCGACGCTGTCGAGGCGGGGAAGCCCATCCATCTGCAAAGTGCTCTGAAACTCCTGCCAGTTCTCCATTCCGGTGCTGCCCCACTGAACCGCCTGGGTGGGATCGTCCATTGAGGGCATAGCGTTGAAGGTCGACTCAAGCAAGTTGGTCTGGAAGGCCTGGGACGTCGGGGGAAGATAGTCGAGCGGGTGAGGCTGGAAGTTGGTGGGGAAGGCATTGAAGCTCATGAGGGCAGCGTCCTGGATGAATTGGGACATGTCCGGGGCGGCGGCAAGTTGCTGCTGCTGATGCTGCTGCTGCTGCTGTTGCTGTTGAAGGGCCCAGTCGGTCAACGGGTTCGCGGATGGCTGAAAGGGCGAGTGTTGCAGCGGCGAGTGCTGGCTATGCGGACTGGCGGATTGCGATAGAGGCGAATTCGACTGGAGTTCCTCGGGGCTCATGGAAGCGTGGCCGCCCGAAGCCATGTCGAGCGGGACGTTCCAGGCGCGAGCGTTTGCAGGCATGATGTTTGAAGCTGCCGCGGGACTCGAATGTGTAGTCGCGGTCGGATACGTCTGGTAGGTGGTGCGGTCTCGGTGGTCGTAGGTTAGTTCGAGCAAGGCATCACCCCCGCCGTTGTTGAAGTCAAAGGTCATTCTGGCGAAAGGCAGAAGCAAGTGGAGGAGTATGCTGCGAAGGGTGCTAGTATTGTAGAGACGAGCGGACGACACCGCTCTTTCGTCAAGTCCCTGGGGAGGTGAAGAGAAGAGGTTTGAGAGCAGCTTGAAGAGGAGAAGAGTGCTGGAGGACGCTGGGCCATGGGTAGGCGCCGCTATAGTGGGCGGTTGTCGATGGGAGTCGATGGGGTCGAGGGGGGGGAAGAAGCGGTGAAGCTCGTCCAGCCCCAGCCGGAACTTGCAGCCAATGGGGGTTGCCAAGCCACCTGGAGCATCCACCCGGGGCCACTCCCCACTGAAGCATCCACTGGAGGCACCCGCTTAACCCGCTGGATGCTTGGATGCACCCGTTGGCGCCGCTGGGGGAGAGGAGGGTCCGCCGCTGCGGCCTGCGCCCCATGTGGACCGGGAAGCCAATCACGCCCCAGCCGCCGGCGCCATGCATCACTGTGCACACTGTGAAATCACAGTGCGAGCTGGCCGAGTTCGCTTTGGTGGCGCCTGGGTTTGCAGCCATTCTGCAGTGCTTGACCCAGTGAGAGTTTGAAGGCCGCACCACGGCTCGTCCCAGCCACGCCACAGTGTGGAAGATCCGTGCACACATCATCCGCCCCCCCACCTCGACGGCCACCACTCCCATCACTTGCACCACTACGAAGACTCGACAGGAAGAGCCACACACACTCTGGAGCTCTCCCTCGCTACTACTACGCAGCAACTCACTCAATTCCATTCACCCACTCTCAACAACACGCGGGGCACGCATACAGCAGCAAGGACGACCTCGAATCAGTCCGGCTCTCTATGATGCGGGTCCTTGGCCTCGAACTGACTTACTAGGACTCGGGCTCGCTCGGCCGCTCCAAGCAAAACCCACAGGGACTGGCCCTAGGCGCAATGCAAAAACTCCACTTTGTCGATAAAACCCGTCCGGCACCGTCGATACCAAATCACGACGTTCGGACATGCAGCGGGGCGCCTGACAGCAGATCCGCACCCTCCTGTTCCCCGGCTCTCCTGGCCACTCTTTGTGCAGCCTGCGCGGGTAGTTTGCAGATGGAAGATGGGGCCAAGAGCACCCCTAAAAATGCCATATCTCTCCGCAGCGCGATCGAGCATCTATTATTGTCTTCACATCTCTTGCAGGTTCGCAACAAGGACGATATCTCTATGATCTATGATCGACCACGAACAATGCTCGATTGTGGTTCTCACCGAGGACGGTAGCGCCGCCGCCGAACCGCGCCGCCATCTTCCCAGCCACCAGTACCAACCTCGGCCCCATCGCTAAAAGATGATAGGATCCGGGCCCGGCTCAACACAGTGCGCTTGGCCCCCGCCACTACTGCTTCAGGGCCTGATTTGCAGGCCATACGGGGCCGTGTTCTCATCAGCACACTGTCCGGTCGCACGGTCCGGTTTCCCCCTACCAAGTTCTCCGCCAACGTCTCGCCCACCCAAACCACCTCACCTTGCATGGCCATGATGACACCGGGCAGCGTATCGTTGCAGTAGCCATCGCTCCCGCCGCGCTGGCCTCTACTATTGCCCGCACCAAGGCCAGACTAATGCTTGTGGCGACGCCAGCTGCCCTATCTCTCCCTAGAATGATACCCTCCTCTCCGTCGGCCTTCTCTCTGATGTGCTTGTGTGCCTCCTGTATGGTCTTGCGTGGCTCGGAAGCTTCATCATCTGCACCATATCGGCCGCCTCCACCTTCACCACTACCAAGGTCCATCCTCCGTATGTTCGTACGAGAATACGGCAGACCTCTCGGAGCCGTCTGCTTCGTGCACTTGTGGGTGTCACAGCGAGTCACGGTCTTTCAAAGCGCGCAAGTCATGCATCGCAGCGGCAAGCCACATGGGTGAGGCGGACTTGGAGTGTCTGCGGGTGGGCTGCGAGTCTTGAGTTGTCTTAGGTCTCGAACCTGGAATGCAACACCAAAGCTGCACGTGCGAGGGTGCGCTTCCTGCTTGAGACCTGCAATCGCCATGTAGGCATACCCAACCCAGATACTCCATTTGGTACGGGTCGGGCTTCCTACGTCGTCCGAGGTGCCGTAACAAACAAGGATATTATTGTTTACGAAGCAGAACGGGGGAACTGCTAGGTCACGGTGTTTCGCAACGACGTCAGAAATCGACCTCACAGACCCTCTCGCCATCTCGCCATCTCACCAACGTACGGTTTGGCCAGCCTCTCTACCGGATATTCGTACGTGGAACGTGTGTACACTAGGTACTCTATACGTCGCAGGATCGCTGGAAGATCTCACTACATACTAGTAGTACTCACTACGCATTCAGATGGGCGTCTTTCGTCGTCAAAAGGTAAGGACGTCCCTTGGTCCCAGCGGAGCACGGGGTCGTGTCGATCCCGCTCTATATCCTGCCCATCACGCCTGTCGCCATGGCTGTCTGAGACATGTGCTCGTGATGCACTGCCAGCGAACACGTCAATCGTGATATCCGCCCCAACGTCCATGCGCCCAACCTCCAATCACGCGCCACGGCCGCAGCCTGGGTCTGGTCTGGTCTGGATTTCGGTCGGATCTGCACGATAGGTCCACGCAGGTGCGTTAATGCGGTCGCCGGTTCCTCAGCGGCTTGGCCATTGTCCAGGCCGGTTCTTGACTTACACCGGATAGAGTGCTGGTACTCCATTTTCTCACAGCACAAGTAGTGCGAACTTCTGCTCCGTGATCCTCCACTTCTATGTGGGAACACGCGTGCGTGGTAAAACGTTGCTGCTCTTGAAGGAATGAGGATAGTTCACTTATTGATGCAGTTTAGAAGTGAAACAAAAGCCACGGTTCCCTGGCAAGGAATGCACTCATGATGTTGAGAGAGGAATAACCAATGACCGTTGAGGTTTAAGACATCGACGACAAGGCCGCCAAGTCGTCGACGAGATACGGTAGGCCAGGCTACGGATTAACTTTCCATAGTAGCTCAATCATGGATATGGATTGTGCCGCGATGTCGTGCGCCATAAGTGCTTCTTCCGCTGTCATACCTTCACAGTTCACTGCACCCAGCCCGTTCGGGCTATGCCATCTGGCACAGTGAGCACCAGCCAAGACTCCGCGTGGATCTACACTTGCAATGTGCAATGGAGGGGAGGGAGGAGGGGATCAAGGGACCACCGCCAACACGAGGGGTAATGACTGTATCAAGCGGGTGCACAGGTGCACAACGTGCTGTCCGATGTCGTACAACGCAAGCAAGCCACGATAGCTGGTGGCCAACCCCTCACACAATGCCAATGGACTTGGAAGCTGTCGTCACTGGCGGCGGAGGATGATAAGCCAAAGTGCCAAGGCAGCTTTTCAGGGCGCGCTGTCAGCTTCTGTGATCCGTCCAGTGGGATGCAAGCCGAAAGCAGGAGGTGATACTGATGTCAGCACCTCCCCACGTCGGCAGCTGACAACGAGATGGTATCGCCAGCTGAGCATCATCTCACCACCCCAACGCGATCGCCCGTCTCCAGGGTCCTCTGCGCTCCTGAGTCATCCAGTCCGAATCCTCCCACGGCCGTACTGTAACGTACGAAGCACGTACGTACGTATGTAGGTACATACCTATGCTACGTAGGTATCTCGCCCCCCTTGGTCGTTCATCGCTTGACCGCACAAGACACAGTGCGTTGTTGAGGTCCCATTGTGATCCTTGTTCCCTCCCGCGTGCACGTCTCACCAGCCGGTAGCGCCGCCGCTCCCTAACAAAGGGGATCTACGAAAGTACGTGCTTATTCCTCCGACTGAAGGCGGCAGTTAGCTGGAGCCAAGGGATACTCGGAGCCAAAGGAGCTTGGGACTCTAGGGAGCCCATGAGCCCGCGCTTCATCCCAGCCATGGATGGTAGTAGGAGACAGACCCGTGAACAGCGCGAAGTCCGCTATTACTATCTGGTTTTAGCGGACGGAAGGCAAAACTCGAACTGTCTCGCCGTCGACAGATGAAGGGCTTGCGCGCCAATAGCTCCCCAATAGCCCTCGCCACAAACGGTGTATCCCTGCCGCAAAGCACGACGGTAGCCCGGACCGCGCTCGGCTAACAGGAGGAGCATTCACCCGAAAGGCCATGTCAGGTTCTGCAGTGCAGCAGTGCAGCAGTGCAGCAGTGCAGCGCTGCACAGCTGCACTAAAAGGAGTGCCTGTCCTTGTCCCATCGGCGTTTGCACACACGCCAGCCGTCGTCATCGGCCTTCCCTCTCAACCTCTCCGCGTTCGTGTTGGCCGGATTTTCCCTTCCATCAGGCCATTTCCGATGCAGGGGCGTAGGAGAGCCAGGTCCTCAGGGAAGAGCTGAGGCACGCCCACGTCACGACCACGACTCTAGCGGTCGATGCGGTGAAATCATGGGGAGACTCGTAGCTCCTAGATTGCGAGTAATCCCTCTTCATGAGGTGAACAATTCCCTGATCTCAGAATTGCTCAAGCTTCACTCCTGTTCAGAGTCTGAAGTCCGAACGAGTCTATCTATTCTCGAACTAGTTAACTAGATTCTCATTCGCCCAGACACACCGCCCATTAACTCCTTCATGCCTTGCGTGGAATTATCTTTAAAGCTTGTCGACTTAGTACACGATCATCCGGATCTTAATGTATGACCCGAGCCGGCCATTGAACGCCAGTGATCATCGCTTACGATAATGCGCGTTCTGAGCTAGTATCTACGTAGTGTCTCACACAGCGGAATATGGGTTAGACCTCAAATCGTAAGGAAAAGTTGCTTTATGCCATGCTGCTCTGCTATGTCCTTGCCAGCCAATCGGTTCAAAGCGATTGCCGGGGTTTTTTTTTTTTCCAGAATCCTCAGCCGCGATGTAGCTTCCATCCCAGTCAGTCATCCTTGAAGCCGTCAGCGCTTCTATCAGTGTCCTCTTGCTTGGAAAACTCTCTATCCTCAACATCCGGGGTTGGAGCCCATGAAGGTGATGATGGCACATCGAATGAGCCCCCCCAAGCCCTGCGAATATTTTTTCTCCACTGTCTGCATTTATGGGTAGTAAAAGAACGCCCGCTTGATTTGTAGACGTGCTTGAGCTCCGACTTCGTCTTGTCCACCTATGAAGAATTCCCAAGATGGAGCTACGTGCACTCAATACCGATACCGGTGGTTTTTTGTTGTTAGTAATACTGTTGGACCTTGATTTGAGAGTTTCGTCAAAGGTTAGATCATTTGGGTACGCTAAGCTGCTGATCGGTATCGGCATTGACCTGGCCAGCTTGCGAGGCATCATCCAAACGGGCTTCCCATCCCATGATGTGAGGCACTGCATCCCAAAAAGCAGTGAGAACATGTCTGCTTTATTCGTATAGCGCAATGATCCAACGTGTAGAATATGGGCGCCATATGTATGGGGGTCCTGATGAGCGTTTCCAGGTACTCGCGCACATGCTGCCTCGCAGTTCCGGAATCTGTCAATTCAGCAATCAACTCTCCATTGTTCTGAACCGGCATGTTCTCAACTTCCCTATCAGCTCCCGCCGGCTTCTCACCTCACCAAAATCATCGTCAGTGTTTCTATTGTTCGTTTCCCGGCGAGTGGCCACAATTGTCTCGCCCAAAGGCCGGTGTGAACTTATATCTCTAGGTCTTTGAGAACTCAGTGATATTATCGAAACCGGGAAGGATAGTGAAAACAGGGCGATGTTGGCAAGGTCTGGAGCGCATAATCTGTGCGTCTTACGGGTAGCTAACGTGATACGATGACCAGTTCGTGAATGTTGGGACCATAACTTAGGAAATCAGGGCTCTTGCCTGAGTACGGAAATTATACTTTTAAGAGTAGTATATCTGTAATGGATAGTAAGTGGATGGGGCCGATAGGAATAAGCGTTGGCGCACCAACTTTCCATCACGATGGTCAAATGCCGCTTCTGGTGGCGATGCATAACTTGCGTTTCGACACGCCTGCCTCTGTGTTTTTGCCTGTTTCCGAACCGGTTCCATCGAACACTCGTTTGCTTTGTCGAAGCTCAGCCTCTCAATGTCATAGCCGTCGTGCAAGTTCCTCCTTGCGCCGTCAGCGCTTTTTTCCGTCTTCATCTGGTGCTCCTTCAATTATTTCTTACGAAGGCTGGACAAGACTTCGAAGAGCTCTGGTTCAGTTTGCCAGTACTGTTGGCTATCAATGGACAATGGTAGTTATTATGTCGAAGACCTGAGTTTTCGCATGGTATCTTAATAAAGATACCAACGTCCTACCAGCCTTCTGCTGTCACCGGTACTCCAACAGCCTGGCTGGATTCTTCAAATGCCATCTTATACAGCCATCAGTAACCGCTTTCTCATAATGCTCAGCTTCAAGCTCCCAGTACTTGGGCTCGTTGATATGTAACCGGTGCATTTCAGCGTCGCGAGAACCGAAAACCACTTTATAAAACAACTTCATAAAACACTTTACAAATCCATTAGCATCTCTACTCAAAGTAGTCGTCCTGAAACTATAACTCCAGAGTCGCTTCATCTCGTAGTCTAGCCGCATCCTCCAGGCCTCATATGAGTATTTCAGCATGGTTTTTGGCAGAGATCTTGGCAAGGAGAAGCTCTTGCACTCCACTAGGTGGTGAGTGCATCAGGAAAGTGCGTTGAGCACGCTCAGTACACGAGGCCAACTCCAGTCCTTACGTTCCGAGTCAATATAGCCGTTTACGGTTGAAGGAATGCGTCGCAAACAGGCTCTCATGCTGGGTTACAAATATAATGAATAATACAAGAATGCACTCCAGAGCAGGTTACGTGGGCTATGTAAGGGAGTGTGTGAAGGACGAATAAGTACAAGTATTCGTACTAAGGTGCACAGAAAGCACAGGCATGAAAAAAAGAAAGTCGTTGAGCTGGTAGCCGTACCATTTTGTGCCCACTTACATTTCACCAGGGCATCGGCCGGAAAAATATTGTTGCAAATATCAACGGCGGGCAGCTAGGAGCTTTTTGAGCGTGCCGTCTGCCCCTCCCCCTCCTCCACCACGGACTGAGTCACCATTTCGCGATAACCGCTTCTCAAAGCAACTCCCCAACGACTTCTCACGCCCGCGATGGCTCCCACGGGCAACAATTCGGCGGAGGATCTCACCACAGAGGTCCTCCTGGCATTGTCCAAAGCAGACCCGATTTTGTCTGCCGAAACCTTCCCAGAAGTTCCCTTCGAGTCGCTGAAAGCCGCGCTGGATCGCCTTGCCTCACGGTCCATGATCATATATGAACAAATCGAGCGCCAAGAGGCTTTCCTAGAGCCTGAAGCCGAGATTATCGTCAGCCATGGCAGCCACGAGGCCCGTGTCTTCGAGGCCGTGCACAAGGCAATGGGTGGTCTCTCGATCCAGGAGCTCGAAGCCGAAGTCGGCGATAGAAATGTCACCAAGGTTGGCCAAGGCAAGGCCTTCAAGGAGAAGTGGATCAAGAAGGAGGATAACAAGCTCGTTGCCTTGGTGAGGTTCTTCCTATGGCTACTTGCAAGATTTTTAATTTAATGATGTTGTCAGGTCGATTCAATCAAAGATGTGACCCGCGACCAGCTACGGACAATCCAGGAGAAGCGAACACACGACAGCAAGATTTTGGCGGATCTGAAGAAGCGCAAGCTTCTGTCTGTTCGAAAGGCCATCTCTTTCAAAATCAGCAAGGGAACCAAGTTCGCGCTAGAGATGGTTAAGGAAGAAACGGATCTAACCGCCGACATGTTGGCGTCTGGCTCATGGAAGAGCGCAACTTTCAGTCAGTACCTTTACACCGAACGACTTTTTACTCCGGCAGCACATGCTTGCTATCTAGGAGACATGGGAAGACTAACTCGGGAGTCGCAGAGCCCTACAATTTCAAGGCCTTGGGCGCGGACCAACATGCTGGAGCCCTTCATCCTCTGAACAAGATGCGACACGAATTCCGGTCAGTTGGCTATTGGGTTCAGGATTTGGGCTGCAATTGTTTCCAGGGCTCGGATACTTTCGTCCCTAACATATTCTCTTCAATATTCTGGGCGCCAATCCCTTTAGCTTCTGGGGCATACTGACTCTGAGTCTTCTCTCTACAGACAAATCTTCTTCGAAACTGGCTTCACGGAAATGCCAACCAACCAGTACATTGAGTCTGGATTCTGGGTATGTGATTTCTGCCATGGGAGCTCGTAGTCAACGTGCAACGCTTCGAATTCATTGGATCCCGAGACATACCTAAAACGGGTTTGCTAACTTAAGGATTGAACAGAACTTCGATGCGCTCTTTGTCCCTCAGGTACGGCTCTTGGAGAGAAGACTTATTAAAGTTGCCATTTTCTAACATGCAAAAGCAACATCCTGCTCGTGATCTACAGGACACTTTCTACATCTCAGACCCAAAGAAGGCCCTAAAGCCTGGCCCGGTGTCTCCGGATGACAAGCAGGACTACGTCAAGTATCTCGAGAGCGTCAAACAAGTTCATGAGAACGGCAAGTTCGGGTCCATTGGCTACAGATACCCCTGGTCCGAAGAGGAGTCACTGAGGTATGAAGTCGAACACCCAATAACTCCCCCCTCTCTCAAACTAAATCATTGGATCTCAGACTTGTTTTGCGAACACACACCACTGCCGTCTCGGCTGCTATGCTCTCCCGCCTGGCTTCTGAAAGCTCTGATGGTCGTTGCCGGCCAGCTCGATACTTCTCCATTGACCGAGTCTTCAGGTACGGGCTTACCCACTGACCGAATCTATCAACCCTGAAGAAACATTCACTCACGATCTCTTAGAAATGAGTCGGTTGATGCCACTCACCTTTGCGAATTCCATCAGGTAGAAGGCGTGATTGCCGATTATGGATTGACCTTAGGTGGTCTCATGGAATTCATGGAGAAATTCTTCGAGAAGATGGGCATCACAGAGTAAGCCCACACAGAAAGCCCACTTCTTTTGCGAGCAAATACTAACATAGACTACCACAGCCTCAAGTTTAAGCCAGCGTAAGCCTTGGTTCCATATTCTCCAGGCGTGAACATCAATACTGACCAACCCAGGTACAACCCCTATACTGAGCCGAGTATGGAGATCTTCAGTTTCCACAAGGGACTCAACAAGCTCGTGGAGGCAAGTACTAGATTTTTACCACCTTTCCCTCCTTTTGCTATGCCTGGTGTTTAGATGTGTTTGAAATGCCCTCTCCCTTTTGCTGTCGCGAAACCGTATTGGTGTCCACGGAATGGTGCAACGAGAAACTAACAAGAGTAAACAGATCGGCAACAGCGGTATGTTCCGACCGGAGATGCTGGAGTGCATGGGTCTACCAAAGGACTTGAGAGTGTTCGGCTTCGGACTCAGTCTGGAGAGACCGACTATGATCAAGTACGCCATCTCCAATATTCGTGAGTTGCTTGGTCACCAGGTGGACCTCAACTTCATTGAGAAGAACGCTGCGGTACGCTTGGACAAGAACTAGAGGAGGTCAAAGTCGAGATTTGGAGGCAGGAGAGCCTCGAAGAAGAAAAAAAGGGCATCCCGATCATCGGGCAAGACGGGAAGGCTCATTCTTGCTACGTGCTGCATCAACTGCCTTGGGGCATTTGTTACCTCGGCCCTCCCGAAAGCCAAGTGCGTTGGCAAATAAGGAGTCATGAACTGGATGAGAAGACGAGTTGTTGTGCCTTAAGACGGCACCACGGCATGGTTGTGCTTGTCTTGAGGTAGCTATCTACGAGTTCACGGAAGATAAAAAGACATGGGATCATCTAGAGCTTTTATGATACTGTATTTGGCGTCTCATGTATTTGACGTCTCATAATTCTTAACAGCCTGGGTTCAGTTCACGCGCTACGACAAGGTTAGTTCCTGGGGCCACAGTGTCCCAATCCTTGAGAACGCTGTCGTGAGACGTCAGTTTGTATCAGTCCATGGGTTTACCTAAGCCCATCTCACAAGCTCTGAGTGCAGCACCTCCTCATCCCAGTCCGTCATCACATGTTCGAACGCATTAATAGGTTCCTTTCCCTTGGATTCATATTTCCACGTTGAAAAGTCCTGCAGCTATCCGCGACCCTATCGCCACATGGCTTTTCTAAGAACATGTCCAACCAAGCTGAAAGATTGCCACCACTGTTATCACCCAACTCCCCAAAGCGAGGCATTGTTCGTGGCTATATTAGTGACACCGCATTTCGTAAACCGTGCTCAGAAACTCTCTACAACTCTCGATCATGCGGCGTGACGTGATCGGACTTCTTCCAAGCCTGGTACGCTTTTCCCGTGTAACGTCTGAATGGGCATTTCGTAGTCATCTTAACGAAAGTCTTCATGCTATCGCGTCTCTTCTTAGTAAAAATAATTTAAAAAATAGGTAATCTAAAGTATCGTAATGAGATCAGCAGTAACTCGTCTCATACTATATGCTCTAAGGGCGGGGTCTATTTGGCCGTTGATGGAGCACACCACGCATCACCCAGTCTCAAGTCAGAGAAGAACAAGTAATTCCTGATGAAAACAACATTCTGAGATAACGCCAATGACACAACAAAGGAAGATTGTGAGTCCCGTGCTACGGGCCAGTTACTGATCACATACATGTAAATGTGAGGCGTTTCTAGAGGTTGACGACGTCCACTTGCATGTTGCCCAGGAACAAAGATTCAAACCTCTGTTGGAAGCCCAGTCTCATGTGTCATATAAGAGCCAGGCTGCAGGACAAGCCATAAAAAATAGATCATTCAGCTCACCCATCTGCCCAGAAAGCCTCGCCTAAACCTCGAGGTTTCGAGGTGCATTTAGACATGCGGTGAGAGCAACGTTCCATTAAGCGATACCACTTGGTGTTTCGAGCTGGAAAAGAAGTAACCCTAGATTACGGAGCATGGCCTACCCGGTCAGCGGTAATCGTCTGTTCCTTGATGAGTGCTTTCATGCACGCACTCCAAGACATGCATGAGAAAAGTAATCGCATGGCAAATGCAGTTCAAAGGGGCTGACAGGGTTGGATATTGGTCCAAGACTGCGGGGGTGTTGGATGGGCTTTATCATAGGTGGTTCAATTCACCTGTCTCAACTTTAGCCGTTGCTGCAAACATGCTGGATCACTCGACCACTAGAAATGGCGGGTGGCGGTTTTGAAACAAGCCCTAGCCAGCCATGCCACACCTCACCTCGATATTTAAGTTACAAGAGAGAATGTTCGTCTTAGTAAAGGTATCAAACTTACAAAAGCTCATGTAATAGCTGTGTGGCATGCTGCTCAAAGTCATATTGGCTTAGTCTATATTGTTGATTCAGTGTAACTGACTAATCGTGTGTAAGTGACTGGTTTTGTTAGACAACGCTAACATATGATGGCATGGACGGGTCCTTAGGCGTGTTGCTTATACAAATAGGCTCTTGGGGAACATTGTAGTGAGTTCTTGATGCATGATTGGGTTTCCTATCGTCTTGATGATGGAACTTTTGATTCCCGGGAAGAATAGTGATAGTTTCCGAAACTTGGATGTACTTTACAGAAGTCTTGGCGCATCCACCGTCTTTGCCCTTCACATGCATATACCCTAGGAAATAAACATTTGATGGTTATTAAACCAAAACTGGGCACGTAAAGTCTAGTACATAGTCCATTTTAATAGCCATCGACAATCCAGGCTCGAGGACTGCCCATTGCCGCCGTTTGCTAGGTTCATCTCGAGATGTATAGGGTAGTATCACTCGCACGACGCAGCGCACACCCCAGGTGATCCTTGCACCACATGGCCCGTGACTTGTCTTGAATCCAACCACATGGAATTCCCAGACTATAGCAAACTAAAACGCCAGAGAACTAATTAACAATTGCATTTGCAAAGCGTTGTCGCTCTGATCGTCGCGTGGTGCGCGAGGTGGGATGTCGTTGGGCAAAATTGCTAACCGACGTACACCCGAAAGACAATCCTCACACGACAAACGTCAGTCAGGTTTCCTATTGTGGGGTGTGGGAGTTGATGCCCCGCGATGGCTTGGAGAACAATATCAACGGAGATGAGGGGATCTTTCTTTGACGTCTTTCGACACAGTGACCTTAAAAGCGCCGGGTAGCCCGCCAGTTGCGTGATGAGATCCCGAGCGCGCCTCACAAGAAGACCCCGTCCTCGAGCCGTTTTTCGACATAGCAGCACGCGCGACCGCAACCGCAACCGCAACACCAACACCAACACCAACACCAACCGCAGCATCAACGACGGCATGGAGACGGCGAGCGTTTCCTCCGCCTCCTCCCAAGTGGGCGGCGGCGGCGGCGGCGACGTTGCGCTAGAACCCTCGGTCCCCAGCCTGTTCACCTCGGCGCCTCCGATCCGCGACGACCTGGAGACGCCGTCGTCGCAGGTCCAGGACGCTACCCTCGAGGAATGCCTCCCCTTCCTCACCGGCTACGAGCTCGACGAGTGCAACGCCTACGGCCTGCCGCATCTGGATCGCCGCCGCCACATCAACTTCTTGCACAAGCAGCTGGGCAAGCTGCCCGGCGCCTTCACGCCCGCCGACCCTAGCCGGCCGTGGTTCTTCTACTGGTGCCTCGCCGCGCTCACTCTCCTGGGCGAGGACGTGTCCCCGTACCGTCAGAGACTCATCGACACGGTCCGTCCCATGCAAGATGCGCTGGGCGGCTTCGCCGGTGGGTTCGGCCAGACGCCGCACCTTGCCACCACCTATGCAACCGTCCTGTCGCTGACCCTGGTCGGCGGGGACGATGCCTACGACGTCGTCGACCGCCGGGCCATGTGGAGATGGCTGTGCTCGCTCAAGCAGCCCGATGGGGGGTTCCAGATGGCCCTCGGGGGCGAAGAAGACGTTAGGTATGTTTGCTTGTTGCGTTCCCCTCCCCCAAAGGCCCGCTTGTTCGTCCATCCCTGACCAATATCTTCTCCTGTAGGGGGGCCTACTGCGCAGCCGTCATCATCTCGCTGCTCAACATCCCCCTCGACCTGTCACCGGACTCGCCTGCATGCTCTGCTGGCCACACTGGCCTGTTCACTGGCCTGGCCGAGTATGTGCGCCGATGTAGGTGATGCACAAGGCCCAAAGTCGTTCCCGTTCTCTGATCGCTCACCAATAAGGCCAAACGTACGAGGGAGGCGTGTCTGCAAAGCCGGGCGTTGAAGCGCATGGTGCCTATGCTTTTTGCGCTCTCGGATGCCTCTCTATCCTTGATTCTCCACATCGAGCCATCCCACGGTGAGTCCCTCTTTCAAGATGCTGTCCACTGAAGAGCGGACATGGGAGCACTGCATGCTGACCCTTTCTCCATCGCCAAAAAGCTACCTTGATGTTCCACTGCTTATCTCTTGGCTGTCCTCTCGCCAGTATGCCCCAGAGGGCGGTTTCTCGGGTCGTACCAACAAACTTGTTGACGGCTGCTACAGTCACTGGGTTGGAGGTTGTTGGCCCCTGATCGAGGCCGCCCTCAACGGACCCAGAGGGGCGCCGGCCGACTCTGGTGACCACCCGCCCCCGAACGCCATGGACAGCCTCTTCAGCCGGGACGGGCTGACCCGCTACATCCTCTCGTGCTGTCAGGATCAGTCCAAACGGGGTGGCATGAGAGACAAACCGAGCAAGTATGGACACCCGCCCCCTCCCATTCTCCCATCCATCCACTCCGCTGCGCAAGCAGGAGTGCTAACCCAGTCCCGCCCCTTTAGGTACTCTGATGCCTACCATACCTGCTATGTGCTCTCTGGACTGAGCTCGGCACAACACAAGTGGGACCTGGTGACTGCTCGTGCCCACGAGTCAATTGTGGCAGGAGACTCGTGGACTGTGTCACCCTACATGGATGGTGAACAGATCTTTGACGAGGAGGACCGCGTCAGTACGATGCACCCAGTTTACGTGATTCCCCAGCACAAAGTGGATGAGGTTCAGTCGTACTTTGCTTCAAAGACCGGCTTCTAGTTATCGGGGTTTCGAATTTGTGACAGAGGACTGCCCCTGGATTCGATCCAGGTCACCGAGAATGTCGTTCACATGAGCATGAGACGGTCTTGAGAGTGGCCTGTCACGTGTCAACTAAGGCTTCTCTGATCGGTACTTTGTACAATGCTACACACGGTACTGGACGAGTGGACGGAATGGTTTGATATCCAATATTCGGATCAACCCTGGGCCGTGGCAGGGCCAAATCGGTACAAATGCATTGGTCAAGGTGGTTCAAGGATGGGTCGGACCAGCTGTACTGTATGTAAACCGCGTGTGGTCGATACGACATGGCATCTGCGTCGTCGAGGTAGGGCAGGCTAGATTGCGGGCTATCCGTTTTGAATTCCCAAGATACAGCACCCCGTGCACCCAACAAGAGACGGCAGCAGCCAAAATGCATGCATCATTGAGTTCCAAAGTGTGTGCTACCCGCCGCGTGGGTAAGCATTGATTGTCGACGGGAAACCATTCCGACCCATGGGCCGCCAGGATGGTTCGCCCGAAGGCGGTGGCCGGCTGGAATGGATGGAGGGCATTCGCCAATCCGGTCTGAGCTCCCATAGCGCCATGTCGTCAACGGGCATGAGGGAAGAGCCAGCACATCGTCCGGAGGGAGCAGGGGTGTCAATGGATGCAAGCACGGTATATCATATGCACACAACTTGTTGGAGACATGCGAATGGAAGAATAGAGAAGGGGAGGTTGGGGAGGCCGTGGTGATCCATGGTCCCACGCCGCACAACTGCAGCAAGCAGTTGCAGGGTCTGCACATCATCTCGGAGGGCTGGGCCCCGGCAGAGGCGAGGGGGACCCTGGACCGGCTCCGAACAGATGTCAATGCCCTTCACCTGTTGTCATGACAGTAATGGACCCTTTGATGCCAGGTTTTCCATTTGTGGATGTACCGGTAAAGGCTGGCTTCGGGGCCGTACGACGGCCCTTCAATAGAGCGGCCGGCAGTCGAAAAAGAGGGTCTTGCTGGACAGGTCGTCCTCCTGGTCGGTGCAAGGTGATGAAGCAGTGACCACCGGGGTGCCGGCGAGCGGGCTGCTGGCGTTGACAGACCTAACCCAGCGCAGGCTGCATTGAGCAGACCGCAGACCGCAGACCGCTTCGCTGGCAGAGCACTTGATGTGCATCTCGGATGCATCCGCCGCGCGACGGCTTGTCTCAATGTCCGCAGACTCGGACCGTGTATGGCCACCACCAGGTCCTGCGGCCTCCCCCCGCCCAAGACTTTCTGGCCGTTTGGTCGTGTGTGTGGCCGCATTATAGGCGGCCTGGTCCTATGCTCGAGCACATACGTAGTGTACTCTACAACATTATACACACTTTCCTGACATGATCCCAGACGCGGAGGAGAATAGCCCAGGAGAGAAGGGTAGCGAGGAACATGTCTGTATAGGCATGTATACACACGTCGGGGCACAAAACGGGTTTCCGATGGTGGCTTGGACGGGCAGAAGAACCAGCCGAGACATGCTGCGGGATGCTGTGGGGTCGCCGCCACGGCCGCAGCCAAATGTGAGGTCTGAGACGGGGAGGATCAATGAAGGCCTGCGGCGAAGCTCAGTTCTCAGGACGCGATGGGTGGTTGTTGTTCCGACGCGGGAGCGGGAGGGGAGTTGTCATGTCCACCTCAACCCGGGCGGAACCGTTGACCAGGATCTCGCGACGGTTCACGTTAGTTTGAGTTGATGACGAACAACAAGTCTTGCTCTTACCCTTACACTGCACCATAGCATTCCGTAAATAGCGGATTGGTTGTTTCGAGATAAATCCCTTTCAAGTTTCGCGCCCTCCCATATGAGTCGCTTTATCGTCTTTCGAAGGTTTGTACTTTGTGAGTGAACTGCAGTAGACCGCATGATTTCCCCAACTTGGGTGTCAATCAGGTCAGGTCTAGCTTGGAGAAACTCAACAAGACAGGGCAATGAGGGAAAATAGATGCACGACATGGGGCACGTTCCTCTACTGCCGGACGGGGGGGTAGGTAGGACACGTCAAGATCGCCTGCCACTACCAGGGAGTAGGCGAGGTCCTTGCCTCTGATCGCGAATGTTGGAGAATCCTAGACGTACTGGTTAGTATGTGTGTGTGAGGAGGACCCTGTGTTCAGCAACTGGGGTGATCCAAGCATTGATACCGCGAGGGGTCGGGCCCCGGGCTGTGGAGTTGTGCTTGTTGCGCAAGAGCCGGCCGAACAATTCAGAATTAATACCCACTTTGGTCTGCTGCATTCAAAACTAGTCGCAAGTGTATTTTATCAAGGCCGTTGGATTGTTGGTTTGATGCCTACGCTATCCTGGTCCTCGTCGAGGCGGGCGTTTCCGCGCCCTACATCCATGACACCAGGAAGCTCGCCTTATCAAATATTAACATGGCCGATGCGGGCTTGTGTTGGATTCCGAGAAGAGGGGCAATTGGGGTGATCTTCAAGCTGGTATCGTCATCCCACGTCGACGAAGCTTGGATTGGAATTTTTGATGACCAGTCGCCTAGGGATTCGGACCCTTGGTGAGACCTGGTCCAGTTGGGAAAAGGATCATCGAATACTTCGTACACCTGAACAATGGAATGCTCCCTCGGCAGATGTGTCTTTCACGATGAAAGACAAACCCTAACTCAAGACTCGCTTGTCTGCATCCAACCCTCTGCCTTACCTTCAAACAGACCTTCCAATAGACTCAATGGGGACTTGGTTCGTTCCGGGTGCGGCGCCCAACTTCAAGGCGAAATGGAACGACGATATCCCGTACTACTGCACCCAAGTTGCTAGGTGGGGATTTCGCAATCTTCTCTAGTCCATTCTGCTTGGTGAACCTGGCCGAGTTCTGAATGGGGTTCCTTGTTGGTTTTGCCCCTCATCGTCATAAGCACCGTCGTCTTTCACGTCTAGCAACTCTAGTTGCATGCCCCTCATCTGCCCCTCACCACAGCTATCCTCTCTTGGTGAAGGCAAGACGGAAAGACGGAAAAAAAAATTCAAGTGAACAAAACTCAGCTTGTGAGTATCGTTCAATCAAGGCGTTGCGAAAAGCGGCCGCAGGACCGGACTCTCAATTTTTGACGCCGCGATCTTTTGTGCTGGCTGCTGTCCGATAACCTCCTAGCGGAATGCCGGCATTTCAAGACCGGAAAGCTGCCTAGTTGTTGGTGGTTTATTCACGTCGTTGCCGGGTCGTGGTGTTTTCTTTGGCCCGGGCACCGCTCTTGGCCTGTCCCGGCCCCTCTCCTGATCCATTTTTCGGCGGCAGGTTGGCCTTCTTCGGCGCCTGTGGGATGTGTCCTTGTCGATGGGCGATACGCCCGGCGCGAGAGTGCGAGGGTAGAGAGTAGCCTGGACTTTTTTGTTTCCAAACTTTATCTGACGGTCTGACTTCCGAGCTTGTCGTGTTGTTTGCTTTGATGGACTTTCTCACCCATCACGTTCCGATTCGGTGGACGCGACCAGAGAAAGCGTGGCCATGTGTCATGGGATTGCTGTGGCCGTCACGTCAGTGAGACTTAGCGGCCCCCTCTCCAAGTGACATTCTGGAAGAGTTCCAATTGTCGAATCGCAGTCCGTCATGGGCGACTTGGCTGTCGTTCTCTCCACATGCCCAGGCATCCACATACCCACAGCCTTGGGGTGGTTATGCCTATTCGGAGCTAAGAGCTCCGCCACCCTGGTCAGCAAGAGAGTGTTGTCCATCAAGTGTGGTGCATTGGTGTATCAGCACCAGCCTAAGAGGGCGAAGGTGAAGAGACTATGACGATGGTGATGGATCGATATGTAGGTAGGAACAAGAGGAACGGGGCTGGCCTCACCTCATTTTACCCATTCAGTGGACCTTCACGCTGCCTGCCAGAACCAGGACGCCTGACGAGAAGGCCGGGGGCAGCTGTTGGCTTGCTCGGTGCGGCTCTCCCACCGAGACTCTCAAATCAGAGACTCGGAGATGATGGGATGGATGACGGATGGCATCTGCTCTGGTGTCTGTTGTCGAGTATCCATAGGCCGCAGAGACGAGGTACGGAGACTGGAGTACCCAGAGCCGGAGAGCAAGGTACCCCGCGCGCCCGGCTGGGACAAGTACGTCTCGCTACTTTGGACCCATCTCCTGTTGTTGATTCTCTAATAAACAAGAAGCAATGCCAACTCATCATTGCATACGGAGTACGGGCTGAGGGCTCCTAGGGGCCTGCTTAGTTGCCTTGCGCCTCTTTTTTCGGGTCTCGTCCCTCCCCTTCCTTCCCGTCGTCCATGCCTGCCTCTCGCTCGTCTGGTCCTTCCCCCCGCGGATGGACCACACGACACGGGCCACGGCAGGCCACCACGCAGGACCACAGGGCAGTTACAGGCCCCCCACATAAGGGTTACAGCGCTCTAACAGGCCTTGAAGCTTCCCGGCTGACTTCACAGTTCATCCATCCATCTGCTCACACACACACACACACCCGACCTTTCAGCCACCTACATACATACCTACCTACTTCGTACATGACCTCCAACGGGCGCCCACATCATCGACACAAGAATAAACCCCTCCATCTGCGCACCGCGTCTCATCGCCGGCCAATCAATCGTGCCACATTCACCGTTTCTTTCACCTCATCTCCTTCTCAACCGCGATGCGATGCTTAGAGGGGAGCCCCAGGTCCTAACGGTCGGCACACCCACGCCCACGGCTAGGTCAGGGATAATTACGATGGATCATGATCATGCCCATGCCCATGCCCTTGGTGGTGATCCACTGGGGCTAGCCACTGACTGTCCTGTTCATGCACGTCGTTGCGCTGCTCACCGACCCTTTCCCTGGGAGCGGAAGCGGGAAGTGCCAGTGTTAGTACCGCCAATTGTGGTATCTGTCCTGCTCGACTGCTGCGCGATACTGGCGGCGTCTCTTTCTCCGTCGCTGGCCGCTGGCCGCTGGCCGCTGGCCGCTCGCAGCTTGCACCTTGGCCCCTCTCTACCAGGAAACTATTCATTCCGCCATGGAACCTTCTTTGCCGCCCGCCTGTCTTATTGCCATGGATCTCCGCCAGCAGATGCCTCCTCCCTGGCATCACGGCAGGCATCCCGAGCGCCTACCCGTCCGTCCATCACTCTCCTTGTCACCAGAGCGCACAAAACAGAGAGCCACAGGCCTGACTGTTCGACTGCTCCAGCCTCTAATATGCTTCAAGGACCCGCGCGCCTTTGGACGTTGTGCGAGTCGCTCACGGTTCCCAGCCGCCACATGGCGATGAGAACGTGGCCCGCTTTCACTGAGTCGTTGCCGTTAGCCCCCAGTGCAACGCTCCAGTCCCAGCTTGCCAGGCTAAGGCTGGGCAACATGGCCGTCCATTTCCCATTTTGCGCCTTGATACCTTCCGCTCGCTCGGCTGCGGTAGCGGTAGCGGTAGCAGTAGCGGTAGCAGCATCGGTAGCATGACAGGTACCTTAGACGGCACCTTAGACAGCTCTTCCTGCAGTTCCGGCTCGGGGCTCAGCGGGCTCGAGGAGGAGGGGTGGCTGGTCGCTCGTCGACCCTCTGGTTTCTTTGTGGTCCCTTTGCGGTCGCTGTACCAGGCAGTACTTGGTGGTCGAGTAGCGGTGCATTAGTGGCCGCCAGAGCAGAGATCTCGGAGGCCCAGATGGTGGCAGCGAACCAGGCACATCCTGACTCCTTTGCCCGTTGCGCATTGTGAGGGAGTGAGAGAGCGTGTGCGAGGTATTGTTCCTGTCTCGCCCCCTCGCCGTCGGGTCACCACCACCTTGACCCCTCGCCCCTCCGTCCCTTTCGTGCCCTCGGCTTCAACAAACAGACGAGTTACCCGCCCTTGTGGCCAGTCCGGTCTCCTCTTTGCCACTTCACTAGAGTGCGAGGAAATTACCATGCGGCCTTGGTCTGCATGAGATGGGCGTCGGAGACCGGGCCCTTGTCTCGAGCTTGGATGAGTCCGTTTTCCCATTTCCAATGCCCGAATCCCGTTCCCTTTTTGAGGTCTGACGAGAACGCCTGCCTGCGTCCATCGCCCCGTGGCCCGGACCCAACCCACCCCACGGCGACCGCGGAGGCGGCGTCGGCGTCGGCGCTCGGCGGGGGATGGCAGGAATGGGAGGGGAAGAAAGTGGCCGCAGAGAGTCAAAAACCAGACCAAGAGGGTCAAAAAACCAAACTAAGTCCCTCCGTGGTACGCCGGTGGTCCAAGGCGTTAACTTTGAGACTTATCAGAGATCGCCTGGTTGCTGCATCCTCCATGTGTCGCGGTGGAGTGGCCTAGTCGCCAGCGGTTTTGATCAACTGGCAACCAGGTAGGCCAACACATCAAGATGGGTCACACTCTTTCGAGAGCCGCATCGTTGCTTGCATCTTGCCTCCATTCGCGCGTCGACCTTTGTCTCCAGACACCCCCGGTCCCGCGCTAACAAGTCTGTCTGCAATAAAGGCACACATGTCTCGCCGTCGACGCCATGGCTCGTCTCGTCTCATCTGCACCGAAGTGCAACAAGGCCCGGAATACGTAGTCTACCCTACTTCAACCACCGGTCTCGAGCCACACAACTCCATCCCATTCCCCTCCGACTAAGACACAGCCTGTCACGAATATTTTACCTCACCTTCCACTTCTACTCCAACTCCCAAATCCTTTGCAACACTTGGCTCGGCCTCAGCCTCTAGGTCCAACTCCAACTCCAACTCCAACTCCAGGTCCACCCTCAAGTCTCGGATTTTCTCTACCACTGCGACCTCTTTCTTGTGTCTACAAATACTTGTGTCAATTGCCGGCTGACTATCGGACCCCGGATCCTTCCGCCCCTGTCACTGGTTCTTCCCCCTTGCTCTCCGGGGGGCCTGTTTGTTTTTATTAGATTTCGGTCCTGGGTTCTGTTCCTGTCTTTTCTCCTCAAAATACCCCTTCTCTCGTACACTTCAACGTCGTTGCCGGCTCGCTTCCCAGAAGCCGTCGAGCCAGAATCCCGCTTTTTGTCAACCGCAACAATCACCGATCGCTTCTCTCCCCATCTTTTGGACGAACGTCACCGCCACAACCACCACTATGGGCGGATTTTACATGCAATATCTTGAGAGTAAGTGATCAAACCAATCAAACCGCACTCTATTATAGCCCAATGCCATCCGATTCATCGCATTTTATCATGTGCTTGTATAAGCGGGTTGGGAGCCCCGCCTCGACATCGAAGGATACGGGATCCTCGTTGCGATGGGCCATTGCATCACAACGGCCTGCGAATGCTAACCGTCGAGGAGCCCGGGGACTCAATCACGATGAGAACGAGAGCTCTGGTTCGAAGTTCAACTTTCAGATAAGCTCCCATGGCAGAAGACGTGAGAGATCTGGTCGATTGGTTTCAAACCATTCCCCTGCTCCAAGCACATGATGGCGCTGTCAATCTGGCTCTCGTATTGCAGCCGAATCTTGCACTCGACTCTGGGCTAACCAATGCGTTCAATTAGGTCTCTGTCGGCGTCGAGGATGGACGGACCCCATGTACGAGTGTTACCGTGATCACAGTGGCTTCACTTGCCTTGTTCTCGTCAACGGCCGTGAGTACCAAACGGATCTCACCTACGAGTCGGACCTCCTGGCCCAGGAAAACGCGGCCATGAGGGCCTTCATGGTGTGCCGAAACTTCTCGGT
Source organism: Neonectria magnoliae (assembly GCA_037954305.1). NCBI lineage: Eukaryota > Fungi > Ascomycota > Sordariomycetes > Hypocreales > Nectriaceae > Neonectria > Neonectria magnoliae. The sequence goes on from JAZAVK010000187.1 coordinate 68,394, forward strand.
CAATGGCGGCATGCTTGCCCGCAACGGCATTGTTCAAGGCCTCCCAGCCACGGAGACGAACCGCCGCCGGAAGAGCCGTCACACCTCCTCCCGGGACAGCGACCGTCACAGCCGGCGATCTGGAACACACTCCAGCAGTAGTTCGACTGCCTCGTTTGACTAGGGCCCATGAACAGACAAAAACTCTGTGTGAAGGTGAAACCATTTGGACTTGGAGACATCCGGAAAAGGGAACCCCCTTTCCACGCGGATTCCACACCCGCGAAACAAAGGGGCAGCCCAGGCACAAGACATACAAGCGGTTGAAAGGCTTCACAGCGATCCCAACGGATATACCCAAACAACCTCCCTCAGTAACTCTCTCGCGAGAAAAGGGGAAGGATCATTTTTTGTTTCCCAGCCATTGACGAAGAGGATGGATGTGCTTGTCTGTTTTCTTGCTCTTTTCTGTTTATTTCTCGACTTTACCAACGACTCATGATGATACGATACGACCTTTTAGATGCGAATCTTCACTCTGGCGGCCAGCATTTTGACCTCATTTGGGCCATAACGATTGTCTTCTTGCTTTACACCCAAAATTGGATGAAAGTTTGGTTCAGCGTGGACATTTTATATTTTTCCCTTTTCTTGCTCTGTTTGAGAGCTGTCTTCATTGCTATTGAATGCTACGCGACACTGGCTTTCTTTTTCTTTTGGAGGATTGGATTCAACGGGAGCAGCTTCGTGCTCGCCGGCGCTCCTTGTACCGTTGGCACACCATGAGGTCATCCGAAAACAGGCGCAAAATCCCAAGGACCACACGCTTTGGTAAAAAACCCAGGTCCGCAGCCAATGACCCAACATCCATGGAGATCCAGCCTGGGAACTTGAACGATGGGTCCGGATTCTATGCATTTTGAGGACTATCCTACCACGAAGCCATCACGATTATTTCTTCACATATGGGACGAAAATCTGCTCAAACTCGACGACGATTAACCCGATACACAAACACACCCACAAACACACATACAAGCACTCACGTACACACACACACACACACACA
>JAZAVK010000188.1:0-68249 GCA_037954305.1 Neonectria magnoliae
TATAAAGTCTTTATAGCTAACCTATAAATTCTTAGTATTATTATAGCCTTCTTACTTAATAAGATATTACTAGTTACTTCTAGAACCTTTATATATAATAATATATTTAATAATATAGATATTATTAATAATAAAGAGGTTATCTTACTACTATATTACTTTTAGTTTATTACCCCTTTATTTCTCTAGGTTTAAGATATAAAAAATATTATATATCTATAATTATAGTAAAAGCTTAAGCTTATAGGTAAGATAATAATCTCTAATATATCTAGTTATCTAGTAAGGTCCTATATACTTATCTACTAACTTCTTATTAGGTTACTAGATCTTAATATTCTTTATAGATAGTAGAACTAAGTCTCCTATATTAAATAATATTAATTCTCTCTTATAGTTATACTAAGTAGCTTAATATTTATAAATACTACTAAGTAGCTTCTATATTACTTTATAATACTAGCGAAGTAGGATACTTTATAACTTAGCTAAGGTACTAATAATTAGTAAGGGTTCTTCTATATAGTCTAGTTCTTAAGGAGTAAAGCCTTATAAGCATTTTACTAGGCTCTTACTAATAGATAAGTACTTACTTATATTATAGGTATACTAAGCTAGTAGAAGGATATTAATCTAATCGGTTTATTCCTAGTTATAAAAATACTATATATAATACTTAAGGGTTTAGTTAAGCCTCTCTATCTAACTATCTATTTAAGGGTAGAAGGTAGTACTAAGTAGTTACTTAGTTACTAGTAGGTTATAGAATATTCTCTAGTACTTAGATATAAAGAGAGAGCTATAATTAGTAATAATCCCTTTAGGTAACCTATAATCTTAGAAAACTCTTTTAAGGAATAAGATCGCTAATCCTTTAGTAGTAAGTTACTTTAAAATTAGTATAAATAAGGAATACTTTATAAATTAGTTAATAATAACTAAGATACTATTAAAAGCATAGCCCTTTTCCTATATAATAGGGGGTAAGTTAGTAATAAAGTCTATAGAGATTTCTTCCTAAGGTTAAGTTAATACTAGGAGTAAAGTAAGATAGCTATAAGGTTAATATAGCTAAAGCTTAGTCTGCTAGTAGGTTATATAGACCTAAATATACTTCTTTACTTCTTTCTTTATAGAGGGCTAGTAGTACTATACTTATAGCCTTCTAAGACTCTTACTAACTCCTTAGTATTCTATAGTAGGATTATTATATATTAGTATTAATAATTCTATATATATACTAAGGGGAATATAGATCTTTTAGCTATAATAAAGTAAGCTATTTATACTAATAGACTATTAAGCTTCTTACTTCTTTATAGGCTTCTTTACTATAGTCTTATAGTAAACTATCTATAACTTCTTCTAATAAAAGAAATCTACTTCTTAAGCATTTTAAATAGCTATAGCTAAGGAAATCTTTATTTCTAGCTTATTAGCTCTTTTAAGGTAAAGGCTTACTAACCTTACTATAAAACTACTATTAGGGCTCTATAAGATTGCTATTATATATACTAATATAAGGCTATAAGTAGAGTTACCTCCTCTAAGAGGATTATCTACCTAAATAGTTAGTATCCTATAGTTAGGGCCTACTTTAGGAGCTACCTTACTATTACTAAGCTACCTTCTAGTATTAAAATTAAAGCTAGTATTTAGTATTTTATAGTTAGGGCCTACTTTAGGAGCTACCTTACTATTACTATCCTACCCTTTAGCTTTAAATCTACTAAGAAATAGTAGTAAAGTAGCTATCTAAGCCCTATCTATTACTTCCTTATTAAAGTGGTTAGGCTACCTTAATAGACTATCTACTAGGTTTTTTATTCTAGGTTAATAGATAATCTTAAAGTTAAAGGGGTAAAGGTTATTAAGCATAGCTACCTACTTAGATAATAGCTTTAGCTTTATTATAAGGTATTAATAGTTTAAATAGTTTATTAAGACCTTAATCTTAGTATCTATATAGGCTAAATAGTACCTTTAAGTATAGAAAGCTTCCTTAATAGCTAGAAGCTCGGAATTAAGGGTTAAATATTATAATTCTACTCCTATTAGCTTATATAATATATATACTACTAAATATTAGTAGCCTTATTATAGCTATAATAGGACTATACTAATAGTATATCCTAATATATTTATCTTAATCTTTAGGGGTAACTTAGGGTTAAAGTAGGTAAGAATAGGTTCTTCTAAGAATGCTAGCTTTAGCTACTTAAATATATTAGACTTATAGTAATTTAGCTAAAAGGTTCTTTTATTATTACTATATAGTAAGTTCGTAAGGAGGGCTATAATTTTACTATAATTCTTAATAAAATATTAATAAAAGCCTATAAATCTTAAGAAGATCTAGATATCCTTTATATAGCTAGGTAGTAGTTACTTTATAATACTCTTAATATATTCTAATTCTATATAGATTCCTTTAGTACTTACTATAAACCCTAGGAAGTTTATACGCTTAAGGTTAAATTCATACTTCTTAGGGTTAGTATATAAGCTAGTAGCTTATAGCTAGGTAAGAATATTACGGATATACTATAAGTGCTTACTAAGATTACTATTATATATTAGGATATTATCTAGATAGATAATATAGATTATATCTATAAGCTCTATAAGGATATTATTAATATATTCTTAGAATATTACTAGGGTATTAACTAGTCTAAAGGGTATAACTAAGTATTTAAAGTAATTATAGTAATAGCAGAAAGCTATCTTTTACTTATCTCCCTTATGGATATATAGCTAGTAGTATATATCCTTTAAGTCTAGCTTTATAAAGATCTATACTTTATTAAGCTAATCTAGGATCTTATAGATTAAAGGTAAGGGAGCTTTATCCTTCCTAGTAATCTTATTAAGACTGCAATAATTAATATAAAAGTATAGCTTACCCCCTTTTTTAGGGATAAATAGGATTAAGGCCTTAGCCGGGCTAATAGATTATTAAATCTAACCCTTTACTAGTATATTAGTAAGGTAAGCCTAGAGAACTTCTAGCTCCTTTATAGTAAGACTATAAATAGATCCTTATAGTAGTATTTAGCCTTCCTCTATATTAATAATATATATTTATCCTTTAAGTATTAGGGGATCTACTTTTTCTATCTTAAAGATATCTCTAAATTCTAGGTAGAGCTCTAGGTAAGCATTCACTAGCTTCTTATCGCTAGGTTATAGTAACTCCTCTATAATCTCTTTTAGCATTATAAGGGTAAGTATATCTAATAGGTTACTAGTAATTATAAGGATAGTAATATATTCTCTAGTAGCCCTATATATCCCTTTCTTCCTTATAATAACCTTAATATTACTTTATAGTATACTATACCTCTAAGTCTTCGTTTTCTACTTAAGGACTTAGGGTTCTATATTATAAAACTAAGGATCTCTAAGGATAGCTATATACTAGTAGATTATAGTGATATAGAAGTAGACTTTATATATCCTTACCTTCTTTATACTATTATAGACTATTATTAATCGTTAGAGGGTTCCTTAGTTCTTAAGGACTTTATTATTAACTCCTTTAATTTAGACCTTACTAGGTTTAATATCCTTTTATTTAGTAGCGATTAAGTAGTAAGGGTAAATAAAGCTTACGTTAGCTCCTATATTAGCTAAAGTATCTCTCTCTAATCTCTTCTACTAGCTCCCTATATATAATTAGGTTCTAATAGTTTAATATATTAATAGGGATAGGGTTTAGTTAGGCCTCTATTAGGTTCTTATACTAGTAAATTAGATATTATTAGGAGCTATTATAGGTATAGTAAGGTTATAGCTAGCTTAATACTAATTTATAGTATAATAGTTACTCTTATATATCTTATAATTAGGTTTAAAGTATTTCGTTAAGATATAACCCTTTTCTCTATACTTATAGTATATAATAGGGCCTCTATAGGGCTAGCTAGGTATCTATAGAGTCACTAGGGTATTAGTAGGGTTAGTATTTAGGGTAATACTTAAAGTAAGTGCTAAGTTTATATTATTATAGCTAGGGTTAGGTCTTCTAAGAATAGTCTTTACTTAAGTAACTAAGCTAATAAACTTCTACTAAGTCGAAGGGATCTTATAGCTAATTACCTAGGTTTATAGTATAGGTATAAGTTAATAAATTGCTAAATAGACTTAATAGAACTTAGGTAGCTATTCTAGGAGCTTAGCTTTAAGGGCTTTATAGTAGTTAAGGAAGTTCCTAATAGTCTAGGTTAGCTTTATATAGTAGCGTACTAGCTTCCTAGTTATCTTAAGGTATTAGGTAGGGTTATTATTAATAGTCCCTTTAACCTAAGTAAGGTAATTATTCTATATAATTTTATTAATTTAGCCTCTTTAATCGTTATTAAGGAAGCTAGTCTAACGTAGCTTAACTAATCCTTTAAGATAGCTACTAGCAAGTAGGACCTTTAGTAAGTCTATATAGAAGCTTAAGGGATATAAAAGGAATTAGCTATTAAGATTAGTAAGATAGATCCTTAATTTAGTCTAAGACTTTCCGCTATAATAAGGAGTCTTTAAGATAAGCTTGCTAATATTATAGTTAGGGCTCTACTATATATTTATATTATAAGTATAGTAAGTTTGCTTCGTAGGTTATAGCTCAATATTAGGGTTAAAGTTAGGGGTAATCCCGGTAGTAGTTAGCTTAAGCTAGTATCTCTTATGGCTAATTTACTATAAGGTTTATAGGGTTTTAATATAAAGGTTTAGCTCTATCTCTTCTATAAGAATATTAATAGGTTTAGAGGGAGGGTTAAGATTATAGTAGAAAGAGGGGTTTAATGGCAATGTCTAACTCCTAGGTTATCTATCTTAGGTCTATAATATTATAGGATCTTCGCTGCTTATTAGCTATGAACTCAAAGAGGTAGGTAGCGTGCTAGGAGGGTTATTAGTAGTAGTTATCTTCCTCAACGGTCTGCTATACCTATGGGTTTAGAGAGATTAACTTATTAGGGTTAGTATTTATAGTAGGGAGTGAAGAGGTAAGATAGACTACTAGATCGCTGCTAGGGCGCAGCGGGAAAGGTGCGATGGTGCTATAATGTGAATTGATCTCTGACCTCCCTATTCTTTCTAGTTATATAAGCTCCTTTTATCTTCATTCTATTATAATAGCCCCCGCCATCGTAGTCCTCGGCTCTCTGGGCCTTGGCTCGGCCGTTCGGTCATCCGGAGCGGGGTAACGCACTAGCGGCGTCCGATCGGCGCGGTCGCTCCGAGACCGCAGCGCTTCCACTGCTCTGCCTCCGGCGTTCTAGTGCTGATGACACTTTAGCGCGTGATAGAAGGTAAGTAATTAATTAAATAGATATTAATATATAAATAGTAACTAAATTATTAAGGAATAGTAATTAAGAGAGGTTAGTATAACTAGGGATTTAGTATTATAATGTTTATAGTAAGCTTAGTTATAATATAAAAACCTATTAAGTAGTAATTAAGATATTTAGGGAAGAGTATAATAAATAGTTTTAATTAATTAAATAGTTTATAGTATTTTTATTATAATCTCTAGCTTAAGAGGTTAGGATTTTTATTATATATACTTATTTATTATATAAGCTATATATATATATATTAATATAAATAAAATAGATATTATAAAAAGACTTAGATATAATAATTTTATATTAAAAAGAGTAAAGAAGAATTATATAATTATTTAGAACTCTAGCTTAATAGATTAAATTATAATTATTAAGTATATCTTAATTATAAAGAAAGTATTAATATTATTAATTATTTATAAAGAATAAGTAATTTAATAGTTTTAATTTCTTAAAGACTTTTATTTTCTTAACTTTCTAAAGGATTAAGACTTTATATATAGTTAAAAAGGCTAAATTAATAACTATATTATAACTTTATAGTTTAAGAAAATCTTTATTCTTTAAATAAAGCTAATAGAAAAGAAAGATAAAAAAATTACTTATTATTAATAGCTCTAATAATTATATTACTAATAAATTTATATTTAAATACTTTTAGAATAATATATATATTTTATATTTTATTTTACATTTTTTCTATATTTTTTAACTTCTTAACCTTACTATATTTAATTTCTTTAAGTTATATTATTATTATCTTATATTATTACTTTTCTTAATCTAAATATATATTTCTATAATATTATTATAAAGTAAGGAAAGTAAGGATAATATTTAAGAATATTTTTATAAGTTAGAAGGTTTCTAAACTTTAACTAATATTAATTATAAAACTCTTAATAAATTTTATAATAACCTTATTACTAAAAACTTTAAAAATACTATAAAAAAAAGCTTATTTATTATTTCTTTATATTTTTAAAATCCTTATATTATTATAAAAGCTTTAAGCTTTACTTAAGTATATCCCTTTAACTTTAAAGTTTAATAGTATAATATAATTCTTTATAAGGAAAATTAATAAGAATATAAACTATAAAAACATTATATTAGTAAGTTAAGAAAAGAAATTATTACTTTTTAAGTATAAAAAACAGAAAATAAAGTCTAAAAGAAGAAAAAAGCTTTCCTTTAATCTTAATATATACTTTATAAAGGTTTCTAATATTAATAAAGCCTTTCAGGAGATATTAAAGCTTATAAAGCTAAGGGAAATATTAGAAAAAGTCAGGAAATAGAAAAAAGTAAATCTATTTTATGAGTGGCAATTAGAGATTATAGGGATGCTAGATTTAGTCTTCTCATAATGTTGTTATATTGTTAAAATTGAGGTTGTTCATGATGCTTGAAATGAGCGATGTTTGTGATGATGCGCGGTTTCGGGGGGGGGGCGCGGTTTCTGGGGGGTGGGGCTTACTTATTACTTAGAGACAACTGTACTTCGTACGTACCTTGACACTACTACTAGGCCATTCCTGTCGCTTGGCGGTCAGCCAGATCAACAGCGGAAGGGGTGAAATATGACTTGGAAGTGGCGGCTTTCAGAACTCTGGCGTGTGAGAGATCAGAGCAATGCCGCGTTCTGCTGGTTGGCATTAATTATCACTTCGATCGTCGCCAGCAAGGCATAACTAAAACATGGAGTACTGTGGATTTTGCACAGTGCTCAACCAAGCCAAGTGGCGATTGCTTTCACGACCAAAAGTCTCACTCACTCCATACTGAGTTCATACATGTCAGAAGGTAGTCTACTATGTTGAAGTTTTGCATTTTGCTTTGCTTAGACTCCTCCCTCTCCAGGCAGGCAGGTTAGCTAGTTTGATGTGTCCACCGAAATCAGGGCCGGCTGTCCATGCCAGCATTTCGGGTGAGACAAAACTAATACATTACGGAGTACTGGCACGATAAACAAAAAACAATCACAACAACCAATCAAGCAGGTTTTATCACACATGAATCCAGTATTAGTTATCTCACGGCTGGTTACCAACAAGGTACTACCAGTACCTCACGTTGTCGTAGTTCCTACTATCACTTCATCAGGTACCACCAAGTGGACGAATACCCGGGTTCCGTGGACCCGCCCATCGTTCCAGAAGGCGGCGTCTCCAATGGGCTTGTACGCATATGGGTGTTAGGTAAGCCGGCGCGCACGAATGGGTGCTTTCAGTGGAGGGCACCGCAGGCTTCTCACGAGCTCTTCGCCTCAAGAGCGCTCTCTCCCTCCTCCCGGGCACTTATCGAGTGCCGCCAACATCCGGGGATTAGGAGAGTGGGTGGAGCGGAGCGGAGCTTGGGGAAGACGGTGTAAATACTCCCCAATGGGCACTGTCCCCCTGTGGCTGGCTCCTTCAGCAGACCGACCCTCTCTTCTCCCCTCCATCGGCTGCCAACCGACCAGTTAGTTGAGCCTTTGGGTGGCCCAACAACTCAGCTGCGAGCGCCAGCCCAGTGCCCAAATTTTTTTCGACTTATCGCCCCCCACCAAAATTTAGCAAACGTCAACGACCATCGCCCTCTCAACTTTCTCTCCTCTCAACCTCTCTTCCTTTCCACGACATTCATCTTCCGCTGCTCTGGCTCGCATCTAATCCAGCATCATGGCCGAACCCATCCGAGGCAAGCGACAGGATACATCTGTTGCTCCGTGAGTCTTCTCCCTTCCTTCTTATTCTCGCGTTCCCCCTCTTCTTCGTCGTTTGGCCGTTGTTTGTGCCCGCTCCGATTGCTAACTACCCCACCTTTATCCAGCACGCCGCAGAACACTCCTCTCAACAACGCCCCCATTTCCTCCCACGCCCAGCAGCCCGGCGTCGCCAGTATCAAGGAGGGTGAGTCGTCTCCCTGTTGTGCCGTGTGCCGCATCTTCTGCGCGCCTCGTGCCATGCTCTTCGACTTACTTGACGTCGTCTAATCCGCCGCAGAGGACCTGGACCGTGCCGCCGCGGCTTCCGTCTTCGCCCAAAACCCCAAGCTCATCCAGATGATCCAGGGACGCCTTGGCTCCCTCGTGGGCCAATCATCGGGCTATATCGAGTCCCTGCCTGCTCCCGTCCGCCGCCGCGTCGCCGGTCTCAAGGGCATCCAAAAGGAGCACTCCAAGCTCGAGGCCGAGTTTCAGGAGGAGGTTCTCCAGCTTGAGAAGAAGTACTTTGCCAAATTCTCTCCCCTCTACCAGAAGCGTTCCACCATCGTCAACGGTACCGCTGAGCCTACCGAGGAGGAGGTCAAGGCTGGTGAGGAGGACGATGATGAGGTCGACGCTGACGCAGAGGAGGGTGCCTCGGCTGCTCAGCCCGAGACCAAGTCTGAGACTCCCGAGAACGTGGCCGGAATCCCTGAGTTCTGGCTCTCTGCCATGAAGAACCAGATCTCTCTGGCTGAGATGATCACCGACCGCGATGAGGCTGCCCTCAAGCACCTTACCGACATCCGCATGGAGTACCTTGACAAGCCCGGCTTTCGTCTCATCTTTGAGTTCGCTCCCAACAGCTACTTCAAGAACAAGACCCTCTCCAAGACCTACATCTACCAGAACGAGAGCGGGTACGGTGGTGACTTCATCTACGACCACGCCGATGGCGAGGAGATTGAGTGGCTCCCTGGCAAGGACCTGACCGTCCGCGTTGAGAGCAAGAAGCAGCGAAATAAAAGTAAGTATCAAACTTTTCCCCGCTTGTTTGGATTCAAGCAGCCCAGCTAACAAACAACTCCAGACACCAAGCAGACCCGCATCGTGAAGAAGACTGTTCCCACCGAGTCATTCTTCAACTTCTTCTCGCCACCCAAGGCCCCCACTGACGACGACGACGATGATGCCGAGTCGGACATTGAGGAACGTCTTGAGTTGGACTACCAGCTTGGCGAGGACATCAAGGAGAAGCTCATTCCCCGCGCGATTGATTGGTTCACTGGCGAGGCTCTTGCCTTTGAGGAGATCTCTGACGATGAGCTGGACGGTGCTGATTTCGATGATGATGAGGACGATGATGAGGATGACCTGAGCGAGGATCATGACGAGGAGGAGGAGTCCGACGACGATGTAAGTGCCAGTCCCTTTTGAAGGCGACTTAGTGGGGAGGAAAAGCTAACAGACGGACAGGACGAGTCGGGCAAGCCCAAGCAGGAGGCTGCTGAGTGCAAACAGAGCTAAACGACGCAACATATCACGACATGAAAGGATTATTTTGTGGGAACGGGATTCATTTGAGCCCCGATCAAGGCTGAGGCAGTCGGTAGGCTTGCGGAAAAGGCTACAGAGCAGGGGAAGCGGTCAAAGCAGGTCGGCAATCGAGCCAGTGCCGTTTCAAGATAGCTCGTCGGTTGATAGGCATCGCTGCGGGAACCAAAGTCACAAAGCTACGGGGACCATCTGATAGACACCCAGGGGGCCGAGTAGGCCCGTGGTCATGTTTCCATGTTTTTGCAGTCTTCTTCGGGGTTTCTCTTTTTTTTTTTTTTTGCTTCGTCGTTTTATCCGTGTGTTTGATTCGATCCCCGGCATGGAGGTAAGGCAGTGAAGGTCTCAAAGGGAGAAGGTTTTTCTGGGTGCATAATAGAGAATGTTCCGTCGCCACTTTGGGTGCGCGTTTGGTGTACAGTCTCGTTTTCTATGCGACGTGCTACGCATTGCGGCTTATGAGTGAGCCTGTGCTATGCTAAGAATTCAACTTGCACGGGTTACGATTCACGAAACACGAGATATGATGTTCTCGTCCAAGCTCCCCGTGGCAAGGCACCTTGTTCCTTGCGAGTCATCGTTCGTTTCGTCCCTGCTGTGTCATTTGAGCGAGTGTCTTTAGATATTTCAGGTCTCGCCCATGCTTTGAAAACAAAAATATACTCTAATACACGTATGAATTCTAATTGCCAACTCACCGAATTGTGTTGGATGCAAGCATGTGCCGACGTGATTCACTAGTACGCAGAGAACACTAGGCGACTAGCAGGCATGTTAATATGGGTCCTCCTTGTGTATGGTACGTACTGCTGTGGACCAAATATGATTGCTTGGAAGGCTATAGGGTAGTGAGCGTGGCATGAAGCAGAGCCAGGATTTGACCCTCGACGGAGGGAAGTCCCTTGTTACTCCCGTGATGCATTCCGGCAAAGTGCCGTGGATGTCGGTAATGGTTTCGAGGAGCGTATGCTCGTAACTGCGTGTTGGCTATGTTTCTGGTTGGCTGAAACGTGATGGCTCTTTAGCTATTAACCAAGTAGGTATCCAGGTAAAGTAGTATGCTGATCCGTCCCTGGCATTGAAACGGGCAGGCCGCCTCCGCCTCCGCCTCCGCCTCCGCCTCCGCCTCCGACGCCGCCGTGCACCTCTGCGTCCGCCGCATGTGGGCATCGGGACGGGTTAAGGAACATGCAGCAAGCACAGACACACAAGGGTCACTAGCCAACCAACCATTGGCAACAAAGCTCCGGGTGCGGTTGTCGCTCCATCCCAAAGAATGGTTGCGAGGGCAGGGCAGCATACGGACTGCGGCTGCAGGCTACGGCGGACTGCTGGAAGCGGAAACGCCCACCAACCTCTAGGAAGGCCCATAGTACAGTAAGCAAAGAGACTGTAGGCACGCCAAGGATGGAGGCAGGCCTACCACAAACGAGTACGGATACTGGTTGACTGGCTGACCTAATTACTATGTAACTTACGGCACAGAATCACTCGCTGTACGCAGTAATTGCGCTGTGGAGGTAATAGTTGCGTCTTCAGAAAAAGATTTGACGCCATCGCATGACGGCATGGCGGCAGTGGGTAATGGCACTCGGGGTGGATCGCGGGCTACCTCGCGGCGTTCGTTGCGGCATTCCCTTTGCTGGCCTGCGAGTGGCGAGTCCTGGTCCCCTAGTAACGTGAGCATCTAACTCGACCAAGCTTGTCCGCTGTCGGGGAACGTGGGAGGAGGAAAAAAAAAAAAAAGAAGAAAACCCCCCCAGAAAAAGTTTTCACCTTGTCCATGGAAGCAGCCGGTAATAGTAGCAAGGGTGCGTTTCTGGTGCGCACTTGGCTAGATGTACATGGCCTCTCGGTACAATGCCCTTCATCTACCCCATAAATTGGGCACCCAGGAAACCCCTTCATGACACGTTCCTTCGGTACCATCTCGACGATACCTCCATGGCCGTTTAGACTACAGGTAGGTAGTCCGTAGCGAACTGAGAATGACTCAGGCGTGGTCCTCGGAAGTCGGGGCCGGGTTCTCGATGCGTGTGCTCCGACTCCGATGCATGCGCCGGCTCGTCGCAGACTCATTTTGCATTTGTGTGTATGCGGCTGTCAGTCAGGACAGCCCACTTGCGAACACGCCGAGTCATTGGCCCGCCGTTTTGAGCTTGACTACTACAATTAAATAATCCTTCATTACTGCCTCCACCAAGCAACTTCCTCCCTCGTTATACAGTCAGACTACTAACGAGTGCGAGAGAGGCTGCAACCGTCCCTTGGATACTTATAATAGCCCCTCCGGCCACCCCGCCCCTTCAAATCACTGCCCCTCCATCCCAACCTCACCTCACCTTACAATCCCTCCCCAAAACAACCGTCATCATGGCTTCCGCTCAGGATATCCAGTCGAACCTCTCGGCCTCATTCCAGAAATCCGTCTCCCACAGCTGGGACCAGAACATCTCGGCCTCGCCCACTGCCACCTTCCAGTCTCCCCCCTCCAGCAGCTGGGGCGGTGCTACCGCCCACCGCAGCGTCCCCAAGACTCTCAAGCCCTTCAACACCCAGGACATCAAGATCCTGCTGCTCGAGAATGTCAACGTCGGTGGCCAGGAGATCCTGAGGGGCCAAGGCTACCAGGTCGAGGCTCTCAAGACCTCTCTCCCCGAGGACCAACTCATTGAGAAGATCCGGTGCGTTTGCTTCTTGCTGATTGCCCCGCCACGACCGTCTCTTTTTTCTTTCTTTTACTCTTCATGATGTGGTGCCCCTCATCGCTAAACCGGTCTCCCCTCGTGGAATCCAAGCTTCTCTTGCCGCACGCGCTAATTCTTATTCAGCGACATTCACGTCATTGGCATCCGCTCCAAGACTAAGCTGACCGAGCGTGTTCTTCGCGAGGCCAAGAACCTCCTCGTTGTCGGTTGCTTCTGCATTGGCACCAACCAGGTCGACCTTGAATACGCCGCCCGCCATGGCATCTCCGTCTTCAACTCCCCATTCGCCAACTCCCGAAGTGTCGCCGAGCTCGTCATTGCCGAAATTATTACCCTCGCTCGTCAGCTCGGCGACCGCTCCAACGAGATGCACCGCGGCACCTGGAACAAGGTCAGCTCTAAGTGCTGGGAGATTCGTGGCAAGACTCTAGGTATTGTCGGATACGGCCATATTGGCTCGCAGCTCTCCGTTCTCGCTGAGGCTATGGGAATGACCGTTATTTACTATGACGTCGTGACCTTGATGGCCCTGGGAACCGCCCGCCAGGTACCCACCCTCGAGACCCTCCTCGAGGAAAGCGACTTTGTTACCCTCCATGTACCTGATCTTCCAGAGACCCGCAACCTGATCACGACCTCTCACTTTGAGCACATGAAGAACGGCTCCTACCTGATCAACGCTAGTCGTGGCAGCGTTGTCGACATCCCTGCCCTGATCAAGGCCTCCCGCTCGGGCAAGATTGCCGGAGCTGCCCTCGACGTGTTCCCTCAAGAGCCCGCCGCCAATGGCGACTACTTCAACAGCACTCTCAACACCTGGGGCGACGACCTAAGGAGCCTGAGTAACCTCATTCTTACCCCTCATATTGGTGGAAGCACTGAAGAGGCACAGCGTGCTATTGGTATTGAGGGTAAGTGAAAACATGACAAGATCTTTTTGAATGCCATGGTCTCTGACTGACCTTGTCCCACAGTTGCCGACGCCTTGGTACGATACATCAACCAGGGCATTACTCTGGGCAGTGTCAACCTTCCCGAGGTGCAGATGCGATCCATTACTCTGGATGAGCCCGAGCATGCTCGTGTCATCTACATCCATCACAATGTCCCCGGTGTGCTCCGAAAAGGTAAGGACTCTTGGCCCCACTATTTTGTACAATGTGAAGAGTTGAACTCAGGCTTACTCGGAACTTAGTCAACGAGATTCTCGGTGACCACAACGTTGACAAGCAGATCAGTGACAGCAGAGGCGATGTAAGAATACTCTGTGCTGCACGGACAGGATCAAGCTGACTAAGATGACGCAGGTGGCCTACCTGATGGCTGATATCAGCAGCGTTAAATACGAACAGATTAAGGATATCCAGGAGAGTCTAGAGGCGCTCAGCTGTAAGTGATTCAAGCTCGACAAACAGGGCTGGGGATCGAAAACTAATACAGTGGCCCACAGCACGAATTCTGACCCGAGTCCTGTACTAAGAGGCATGTGTTTCGCATGGGCTGGCGGACGAAGTCGAACCCTCGTTGCCAAAGAAGCGTCACGCCACGGATAAGCAAAAAAAAAAAAAAAAAGGACCAGGGGGACGAGGGGGACCGACATGCGGAACTTGGTCGATGTTGATAGAGCCTACCTTCTTCTGGTGGTTCCTTGAAAGCGCACAAATATTGATAATTGACGGCACTGAGCGAGTCCAGGGTGCTGAATCTGAATGCAGGCCCATGGAACCACACTGGAAGACGGTGTGACTATCGTGGCTGGGATTGGCCTTGTGATTTGGCGGTGGGCGAGCGTGTTGTGCAGATGAGTCCTGAAGTAGGTTGGATGGACTCTGGTGGATCGGACTACGAATCGTGGACCGTGAACAAAATGGGCATCGAGACTCGGGAGACGGGAACCAGTCGTGGACAGTGCCGTACGCCAGGTGATGGAATCACAAGGGGGCGGTGTTTTTGATGGTTGAGGCTGGTGCCGAGTGTGAACATGCACTGTACATAGACGTGGAACTCAACGACTTCGCAACGGGCGGGAGGATGCTTCAACGTATCAGGAATCCGACCCGTATCAGCGATGAGATATTTATATGGTTTTGTTTTTGTTGGCGTAATGCGGGAGCTAGAAGCACAGAAACATACCTCAAGATGCCCCAATGCCGACCTTCAATAGTGATCTCCGTTGTTCTACCCTCCGTGAGTATTTGGAGACAAGTGCGAGTACTCGAGGTACGTTCTTGTGCGGTAGGGTGAGTGTTGGCGGTGGGTGATGAGAGATACTGTAGGGACCTCAGCCAGCATGTGCGCCGCCTGGAAGCAAAGCATGGGGTGGATAGGTCTTGACGTCAGGGATGTCGTGAATGTTGGGGATGCGAAGGTGGCGGCAGCGTGGAGTTGAACGCATGGAGTTGAGAGTTCATCGAGGATTAGGATGAATGGTCAGCACTATCCCGCCCCGGCTGGCCGAAAGAAAACTACGGTGGTGAACCGGTGAAGTAGGACCGGTACTTTGCAGAGCGAGTCACTTACTTGCTCACACAAGTCAGATGCGTAGCACTACCCACTACTTTACGCATCTGCTACGATACCTTACTCATTCATATGTATTTTTGGTATACTTGCGTTGTTACCTCAGTTGTCTTGATGAACACTCGTTGGAGGAAATCCCTTGCTTGCTGTTATTAGTTACTTAGCTACCGGGGTTGTGGGGGTAATTACCAAGTACATGTAAGTCAAGTCCGCTATGTAACACACCTCGGGGTTCTACCTTCCATGGAGTCGGTGGCTGGAGGTCCGTGTTGTGAAATATTTCATAGGCACGTAGTACTTTAAGCCAAGTATCTGCGCATCGTCTCCAACGAGTAAGGCATGGCAGAATTCTACCCCTGGAAAGGAAACTCTTCATTTCGCATATCCACGACGACTTCCATGGGCTTCCATCTGTGTGTCTTCCACAGATGCTGGGCCACGCAACCATACTTCCCGTCAGCTCCTGTACCTACTTACTGTGCAGACTATGAGTAAGGTAAATAAGTACTTCCCCGTAAGCTCTCCGCCAATTCAAAAATAGCCAAGCTAATAATACCCTCACCGAGTTGGAGACTTCAATGCGAGTAAATTGCCTAGGTATCGACAAAGGGGGCCATGAGTTCCTACGGACCTAGGTACGCAGTAAATATGTATGAGCAACCTGCAAAATGGTCTTGGCAGGGGCCATCGACGAGAATTCTCGTGTGCTTGCTTTTATTAACTGTACACCAACCACCACGCTACCGCGTATGCGCCATCAACTTTGTTTACCGCCCATTTGTGCTTGCTGTTGGCAAGTTAAAGCTCTTACCTGCAAAAACTTGATCAGGTATTTGCATGAATACGTAATCCCATCTACTTAACCGGGCTAGCCACACCATCATGTTCGGACCGTCCCCTTTATTTCTAATTTTCATGCCGCTTCACCTCTCTTTCCAACCCAAGCACTTACCTAGATTTAGACAGACCCTCATTGCCTCTTAGCAGCGGGATGCTCTCACCTCCATCTCGCTTCCCACTCCACTCAGCACCCTCACCGCAGCACAGTGCCGACTGCGCCTGAGTCCCAACTGTAGGTGGTTGATTGGAAAATGCCATGCCATATCTCGCCTCTGTAGAACACCAGAAAAGACGTGGACGGGTCGGCCCCTCATTGGCCCGCGCGGACGTTCCACGGCCACAGAGCCCCTAATCCCGCGGAAGCCAGCTTCTGTGGAAGCTGAGGCTGGGGGGGCTCTCGAGGCTAGTGCATCAGGTATCATCGTGTAGGGAGTGATGTACTATCCACCCGCGAACTAGCTTCTGAAAGACCTGTGTTTCAGCCCCCAGGTACGGTATTCCCTAGCAACGGACCCGCCCAGAAACCCCCTGTTCTTCATCCCCGGTGCTCCGTGCCCCCTGTGCCCCGTGCGGCTGCAGCACATGGCCCTTGAATCAGGAGCAAAACGCGTGCTGGCATCACTCGCTGTGTCCGTCCAGTCCAGACTTTGCGAACTCCAGCTTGTTCTTTACCTTGCCTCCCATTCTCTTGTGCGACTTCCTGGCTCGACCCCTACTCGGCGAGCTCCTATCCTCCGAAGACGAGAAACAAAGAGAGAGCCGCCAGTCTCTTCTCCCTCCGTGGATCCGCCCTCAAAGGACACACCGATCGTCCTGCCCAGCCTCGTGTCTTCAGCGACACCGAATTGATAGTCGAGTCCGACTTATTTGCTGCGCAAGCCAAGGCGGCTGTAGTCAGCATCGCCGACACCGACGCAACGCTGGACGGCCTTGCCCATCTTCTTGTCACCATTGACATTGCTTGGAACGCTTCTCTACCTTCGGCCGACATCGCTTCTCACCGCTTCCGCATGCTCATGAATGCCTCCCGCCATCCCGCCTCGTCCTCCGCCCCTTAGTCTTGCCGTCGCTTTCTTGTAGCCTCTGTCGCCTCCGGTCCCGCGCCTCCGGGCCAAACCATCGCCGTCATGGCCTCAACTTACGATGTCGGCACGAGAGCCTGGCAGCCCGATGCCTCCGAGGGCTGGGTCGCCTCTGAGCTCATCAACAAGACTGTTGATGGCGCCAAGGTCAAGCTCGAGTTCCAGCTCGAAAATGGTGAGGTGCGTAATACTCCCACTTCCACTCTTCCGAGCTTCCTGTATCTGATATCACTTCTTGTCTTCTAGACCAAGACAATCACAGTCTCCGTCGATGGGCTGCAAAGCGGCTCCGACCCCGCCCTCCCTCCTCTGATGAACCCGACTATGCTCGAAGCCAGTGACGACCTTACAAACTTGTCTCATCTTAATGAGCCAGCTGGTATGTCTGCCAGTACCGCCCGGACTCTTCAGAACGCAACAGGTCCTGGCTATCGTGCCGTGCTGACACACCTCTACTAGTCCTGCAAGCGATCCGGCTACGATATCTGCAGAAGGAAATATACACTTATAGCGGCATTGTCCTCATTGCCACGAACCCCTTCGCACGAGTGGACTCTCTTTATGTCCCCGGCATGGTACAAGTCTATGCCGGAAAACAGCGAGCGACCCAGGCACCCCATCTGTTCGCTATCGCTGAGGAGGCTTTCATGTACGACGAGCCCTCCTCCTTAGCTCCCGCTTGCGAACGTCGATGTTGACAACTATTACAGGGACATGATCCGGGATAACAAGAACCAGACTGTGGTCGTTTCCGGAGAGTCTGGAGCTGGAAAGACTGTTAGTGCCAAGTACATCATGCGATACTTTGCCACCAGAGAGTCTCCCGACAATCCGGGAGCGCGCAAGCGCGGCCATGAAACCATGAGCGAGACTGAAGAGCAAATCCTCGCGACAAATCCCATCATGGAAGCGTTCGGCAACGCCAAGACGACTAGAAACGACAACTCGTCCCGATTCGGAAAGTACATTGAGATCATGTTCGACGAAAAGACCAACATCATTGGCGCCAAGATCCGGACGTACCTCCTGGAGCGCTCGCGACTCGTCTTCCAGCCCCTCAAGGAGCGCAACTATCACATCTTCTATCAGCTTGTAGCTGGTGCTTCAGAGAAGGAGCGACAGGAGCTCAACATTCTCCCAATTGAGCAGTTTGAATACCTGAATCAAGGAAATTCCCCAACCATTGATGGCGTGGACGACAAAGCCGAGTTTGAAGCAACTAAGAAGTCCCTGGCAACTATCGGAGTCCCGGATGCCCAACAGTCTGAAATTTTCAAGCTTCTAGCTGGTCTTCTGCACTTGGGTAATGTCAAGATCACCGCGTCCCGCAATGACAGCGTGCTTGCGCCGACTGAGCCGTCCCTTGAACGAGCTTGCGCTATCCTCGGTGTTAATGCGACTGAGTTTTCCAAGTGGATTGTCAAGAAGCAGCTTGTCACACGCGGTGAGAAGATCACCTCCAACTTGAGTCAGGCCCAGGCTATTGTTGTCCGTGACTCCGTCGCCAAGTTCATCTACTCTAGTATGTTCGATTGGCTTGTAGACATCATCAACGACAGTCTGGCGACTGATGATGTCTTGAGCCGTGTCACCTCCTTCATCGGTGTCTTGGATATCTACGGTTTTGAGCATTTCGCCAAGAACTCCTTCGAGCAGTTCTGTATCAATTATGCCAATGAGAAGCTCCAGCAAGAATTCAACCAGCACGTCTTTAAGCTTGAACAGGAGGAATATCTCAGAGAGCAGATCGACTGGACCTTTATTGATTTCTCCGATAATCAGCCTTGTATCAACCTCATCGAAGGCAGGATGGGTATTCTCTCTCTCCTCGACGAGGAGTCCCGACTTCCCATGGGCTCGGATGAGCAGTTCGTTACCAAGCTGCATCACAACTTCTCCACCGACAAGCACAAGTTCTACAAGAAGCCTAGGTTTGGCAAGTCTGCTTTCACAGTTTGCCACTACGCCATCGATGTCACCTACGAATCTGAAGGCTTCATCGAGAAGAACCGTGATACCGTTCCTGACGAGCACATGGCTGTCCTGCGCGCCACATCAAACGCCTTCCTGAAGCAGGTCTTGGACGCCGCTTCGGCTGTCAGGGAAAAGGACGCTGCGTCATCGTCGTCAAATGCTGTAAAGCCCGCCGGTGGTAGGAAGATTGGTGTGGCTGTGAACCGGAAGCCGACTCTTGGTGGAATCTTCCGTTCCTCCCTGATTGAGTTGATGAGCACCATCAACAATACTGACGTCCACTACATCCGATGCATCAAACCAAACGAAGCAAAGGAGGCGTGGAAGTTCGAGGGACCTATGGTGCTGAGCCAGCTGCGTGCCTGTGGTGTCCTGGAGACTGTCCGCATTAGTTGCGCGGGTTATCCGACTCGCTGGACCTACGAAGAGTTTGCCCTCCGGTATTACATGCTCGTTCCCTCTAGTCAATGGACGTCGGAGATTCGGGACATGGCCGATGCTATCTTGAAGAAGGCCTTGGGAGCTAGTACCGGTAAAGGCTTGGACAAGTACCAGCTTGGCCTCACTAAGATTTTCTTCCGAGCTGGCATGCTTGCCTTCTTGGAAAACCTCCGAACCACTCGTCTTAACGACTGCGCCATTATGATCCAGAAGAACCTGAGGGCCAAGTACTACCGTCGCCGCTACCTCGACGCCCGGGAGGCCGTGGTCCGAACCCAGTCAGCCATCAGGGCGTGGAAGGCGAGGAAGGAGGCCAATGAGCTGCGGACGATCAGGGCAGCCACCACCATCCAGCGAGTCTGGCGCGGTCAGAAGCAGCGCAGAAGCTTCTTGCGCATCCGAAAGGATATGGTGCTGTTCGAGTCGGCGGCCAAGGGATACTTACGCAGAAAGGAAATCATGGAAACCCGACTTGGTAATGCCGCGATTGTGATCCAGAGAGTATGGAGGTCACGGCAACAACTGCGGGCATGGCGACAATACCGGAAGAAGGTCACGCTTATCCAGAGTCTCTGGCGCGGTAAGCTTGCCCGTAGGGGTTACAAGAAGGTTCGAGAGGAGGCGCGTGATCTGAAGCAGATCTCGTACAAGCTTGAAAACAAGGTTGTCGAGCTGACGCAGTCACTGGGATCAATGAAGGAGAAGAACAAGGGCCTTGCATCTCAGGTAGAGAACTACGAAGGCCAGATTAAGTCATGGAAGAACCGCCACAACGCGCTGGAGGCCCGAACCAAGGAGTTGCAGACCGAAGCCAACCAAGCAGGTATCGCCGTTGCCAGGCTCCAGGCAATGGAGGACGAGATGAAGAAGCTCCAGGTGGCCTTTGACGAGTCCACGGCCAACATTAAAAGGATGCAAGACGAAGAGCGGGAGCTCAGAGAGTCCCTACGCACGACCAACACAGAGCTGGAGACGGCAAGGAGGACCAGCACGCAACACGAGAAGGATAACGGTAGCCTGAGGCAAGAACTCGAGGCTCTTAGGGATGCTCTCGAGATGGCGCGGAGGAATGCACCGGTCAACGGAGAGTTGGCCAATGGCTCATCCGTAGCTGCACCGGCTAGTGGCCTCATCAACCTGGTCTCGTCAAAGAAGCCGAAGCGCCGTAGCGCGGGCGCCGAGACTCGCGAGTTGGACCGCTTCAGCGGTGCTTACAACCCTCGACCAGTCTCGATGGCGGTTACCAGCACGGCCCATCGTCAGAACTTGTCCGGAACAACTTTCATTCCTGGTGTCGATAACATCGAGGTTGAGCTTGAGGGTCTTCTTGCCGATGAGGATGGCTTGAACGAAGAGGTGACGATGGGCCTGATCCGGAATCTCAAGATCCCCTCTCCCAACACGACACCGCCACCTTCCGACAAGGAAGTGCTCTTCCCTTCGTACCTTATCAACCTGGTTACCTCGGAGATGTGGAACAACGGTTTTGTCAAGGAGTCGGAGCGTTTCCTTGCGAACGTGATGCAGTCGATCCAGCAGGAGGTGATGCAACACGATGGCGATGAGGCTATCAACCCCGGCTCCTTCTGGCTGTCCAACGTCCACGAGATGCTTTCGTTTGTCTTCTTAGCTGAGGACTGGTACGAGGCCCAGAAGTCGGACAATCATGAATACGACCGCCTCCTGGAGATTGTCAAGCATGACTTGGAGAGCCTCGAGTTCAACATTTATCACACCTGGATGAAGGTGTTGAAGAAGAAGCTGCAGAAGATGATCATTCCCGCTATCATCGAGTCTCAGTCACTGCCTGGCTTCGTTACGAACGAAAGCAGCCGATTCCTGGGCAAGCTCCTACAGTCCAACTCAACACCGGCTTACAGCATGGACAACCTCCTCAGTCTTCTCAACAGTGTGTTCCGAGCGATGAAGGCGTACTACCTAGAAGACTCCATCATCACACAGACGATTACAGAGCTCTTGCGCCTTGTTGGGGTGACGGCGTTCAACGATCTGCTTATGCGACGAAACTTCCTGTCCTGGAAGCGTGGTCTCCAGATCAACTACAACATCACGCGCATCGAGGAATGGTGCAAGAGCCATGACATGCCTGAAGGCACACTCCAGTTGGAGCACCTCATGGTAAGTACATGTAAGATAGAATGAGATTACAGTAACGCTAACCGACTCTCAGCAAGCTACCAAGCTTCTCCAACTGAAGAAGGCTACCCTGAATGATATCGAGATCATTCAGGACATCTGCTGGATGTGAGTTTTCCCCGCTTTCCCCTACCTTGTTTGAACATGAACTGATGCGTACCAGGCTATCGCCGAACCAAATTCAGAAGCTCCTGAACCAGTACCTGGTTGCCGACTACGAGCAGCCGATTAATGGGGAGATCATGAAGGCGGTGGCGTCACGCGTGACGGAGAAGAGCGATGTGCTCCTCCTGCAGGCCGTAGATATGGACGATAGCGGTCCCTACGAGATTGCTGAGCCCAGAGTCATTACCGCACTCGAGACTTACACACCCTCTTGTAAGTGCATCGTTGGCACACATTCGATTGACTCGCAAGCGCATTTAGCTAACATATGGGTAACAGGGCTCCAAACTCCCCGCTTGAAGAGACTGGCTGAAATTGTCTCGGCGCAGGCTATTGCTCAGCAGGAAAAGCTAGACTACACGGATGGCGAAGAGTTTGACGAGCATGACGAGCTGCCTGGTGTGGAGGAGGTTGACGTTGAGCAGTAGAGAGATGATAAAGCTGGATGAAGGGCACGTTGATGTCGATGTCGATGTCGATTGCACATAACGGATAGAAGCGGCCACGCATATTCAGGGTGTCAGATGTCGAATTTTCTGACGCGTTGTGGTCGGAGCGGATCTGGAGGACTTGATCACATTTGCCATCTATCCCGCGTACCTGGAACGCCCCGTTATGTATTCAAGAGGGAAACGCCAATTATTACTTTGCCGCAAGCGGGAAAGGAGGTCAGGGCTGGCTCTGGTAGTAAGATGAGAGATGATCACGGTTGTATTGGGGTGAGCAGAGGAAAGCTGGAGAGAAAGAGGAAGAGAGAGAGAGTGAGAGAGAGCACGATTTATTGTTAATGTTTCCCTCCCCCCCTCTATTCCAATACGCAGAGACTGTGTAGCACCGTCCCGCAGAGTTCTGTCGTCCTCCCCGGTGGCTCGGAGTCGTCGGCGGTCATCTCCGTTGTCTGTCCGGATCGCCTCCGGGTGGGCGCCCGGGTGACATTCATCAAAGCGATCCGACCTGCCCCGATTCGTGCATGATGCGGTTTTGCCCGCCCACAGGAGGGAGTGAGGCAAGCCAGTGGGCGACAGAGAGTACCTCAAATCTCTGCAGTCTCGGATCGCATTGAATCGCATCGCAGTGAATCGCATCGCATCGCATTGCAACACATCGCAAATCACAATGCGCAAATCACCCAACATTATCGTGACAGGCACGCCCGGGGTTGGCAAGACGACGCACTGCGAGGGCCTGGCGGAGCGGACAGGGCTGCGTCACTTGTCTGTGAACCAGGTAGTAAAGGACAAGGAATGCCACGAGGGATGGAGCGATGAATTTCACAGCTGGATTGTCGATGAGGATAAGGTGAGAAACAGCGACTGGCCTTCAACATGGATGAACAAGAGGGATGCGCGGACAGGTTCACGGCGCTGACATTCGGGCTTCTTTGCGACAACAGCTCCTAGACGCCATCGAGGACGACGTCAAGGCCGGCGGCTGCATCATCGACTGGCACGCCTGTGACCTATTCCCTCGCAGCTGGATCGACCTTGTCGTGGTGTTGCGCGTCGACTCGACGATCCTGTACGACCGGTTGACGGCGAGGTCAGTTCAGTTCGGAGCTATCAATCGCCTGGTGTGCAACTTTTCTCCCCCCTGGCGGCTGACATCTTCTCTCTTGACCCCGCGAATAGAAACTATCCCGAATCTAAGCTCCAGGAGAACCTCGACTCCGAGATCATGGAGGTGCTGCTCCAGGAGGCCCGCGATGCCTTTGACAGCGAAATTGTCATTGAGTTGACCAGCAACGACACGGATGAGATGGAGTCCAACGTTGACCGTATTGGGGCATGGGTGAAGCAATGGAAACAGGACAATCAATAAAACAAAACAGGAACAGAAGAAGCCCTAGACGAAAAAGCCCATCCTTGAAGCCAGTGTATTAGACGGAGCACTTATCTACTCGCCTTGTCGATCTCGCAATCGAAGATGGATTTACGACTCTTGGCGTGACTGCGAGAGGACGGACCCACAACCCCGACAAATGCATAAGCGACCCCCAGCTCAAGCCCCAGCTGCGGGCGTATGGGTTGGTTCTGTGATCATCTTGCACCCCAGGACTTAACTTGTTCTCCTGCCTCGTTCTTGTTCGACCCGACCTCTTCGGTGTGGCCGTGACACCTCTCAATTTGCTGCTTTGTGACAACTTTCTCATAACCGCCCTACCAATCTCGAAAAATGGCTCCTGTCGTCAACTTTATCTCTGGCAACGCCAACAAGTTGCGTGAGGTCAAGGCGATCCTTGAACCCGAGATTGAAGTCCAGAGCCAGAACTTGGACCTCGAGGAAGTCCAGGGCACTCTCGAGGAGGTCACCGAGTCTAAATGCCGCAGGGCAACTGAGCTGGTAGGCTGTTTGGGTCCGCTGCTTCGTCTTCTTATTCATCATCGCTTGATTTAGGTCCAAGGCCCTGTCCTTGTTGAAGACACCTCGCTCTGCTACAACGCTCTCAAAGGGCTTCCTGGCCCGTATATGTGTGTTTCCCAACAAAGCCTAGAACCTTTTCTTCCCTCGTATCTTGTCTGCTGACGTATCTTGCCTTGGAAGCAAATGGTTCATGGCCTCTATCGGACACGAGGGTCTTAACAACCTGCTCGCTGCATACACCGATAAATCCGCCGAGGCTGTTTGTACCTTTGGGTACTCCGCAGGGCCCGGCCACGAGCCCATTCTTTTCCAGGGCCGCTGCCCGGTACTTCAATGCATCCGTTCAACCGGAAGTATCTTTGGTTAACGCTGAATGCAGGGCAAAATTGTTCCCGCACGAGGACCCCCCGATTTCGGTGAGATGCTCGAAGAACTCCGTCTTCATTAACCCAGACTAACTGCTTGTGTCTAGGATGGGATGCTGTTTTCGAATACGAAGGCCAGACGTGTGGTTTCCTTTCCCCAAGTCCACGGTAAATGCGATTGGCACTGACACATGATAGGTTTGCCGAGATGGAAAAGACAGAGAAGAACAAGATATCGCATCGCAGTCTCGCCCTGGCAAAGCTTCAGGCTTGGTTCAAGGAGCAAGTCTAAGCAAAATGATATGGAAGGCCAGCCGCGATGCTGCTAGGAGGCGGGGGCTGCAGCATCATTCGTTAGGCTGTTATTATTGACATTTCGTCAGTGATTCTGCTGCGCATGGAAACGAACCAGAGCCTTACTAGAGCACTTCGAACTCGTTGTACTTGCGGAGGTATTGTGCGTCTCGTCGATATGGCTGCAACGCCTGATCGACTGTCAACAGTTTGTGTCGAAAGGCTTTGCCCACAAGATGCCTTATCTTGGTAGAGTCATGGAAACTAGGGTCAAATACGAGAAGGTTCAGTTCGCCATCCATCTGTCTCTCGATACCCACGATCGTCAACGAGTGCCCTTGGGCATACAGTTAGCAAGTGCAGTTTCTGCGGGTTTAACTGCGTTACCTGGGTGCTGAAGGTAGATTGGCGGGAGTCCAGTGAGGTGAATCCTTGCTTCTACGTCTTCCACGCCCCCTTGAAAGTACTGTTCGATACCTTCAAGTAATGGTGTTTTTGCTTTGCCCCGTTCCTTGTCCTTGAACGCCTGAACGGAGCATCTGCAGTAACATCAAATTAGCTTTGGCCAAGATTTGTAGAAGAAATAATACCCCGACTTACGGTATTGACAAACTACAAAAGACTGCTTGGGCCTGTTGATTGTCAGTGCGGTACAGCTGAGGGCCGACAGAACTTGTATACGGATGGTTACCTCCGGTGTGCCTATGTACTTTCGCGTTCCTTTGACACCCCCAGTCTCGACGCGGCCCTGGGCATTGAAGCCATTGTCCCAGGCATTTTCAATAAGGTCCTGAATCTCAAAGATAGTTGGGAACGTTGGACCGAACAGTTCTGCTCCAGTTGATCTCGCACTGATGATGTGAGAAATGAGCATTTGAATGTTCCTGTAACCGCAGAAACCACCTGTGTCACCAGAAGTAAGCAATACGCTACGCGGGAGTCACTTGTATTCCGACTTCATTTCTGTACCTTCTCGCCGCAACTTCGAGACGTGTTGCACTCGTGGGTGACATAGATATGCGTATTGGGTAGAAGGACTCTGCTCGAGAAGCTGACCAAGGACGGGCATCACGCCTGGTGATGAAATATAAGTTTTAGGTGATTAGAGAGCAGAGAAGATGGTGCCAAATATCTCACCATCATTAATAACCTGGCCCTCCTGTTGGAGAAGGTCGACAAGCCACGGAGGCATCTGATGCTCGTGAGCGAAGCGACCCAGCTCTGATTTCTATGCAACATGCCATCAGTCATGGGGAATCTAAGAGGAACTTGACAGTACAGACCCCTAGCCGAGCGGATCGTTGGCCTTGCTGGGCTGATTGGGCATCACCCCCAGAGATCTGGTCACCCAAGAGTGGCTCAGTGGTGGGGAGCTTTTTGGCCTTGTGGCGAGTGCGATGACTGCTGTCGTGGCTGTGTCGTGACTTTGGACCCCCGAAGAGAGCTTTCCATGCTTGAATAGTGCTGTTTTGCTTCTCACGCTGCCTCTTGTGAGTTGAATCCCGTGCTACCTTGTCAGGTTCCTTGATAGCGGCTGCGAGACTGGCAGACGGTTGAGCTGAGGCGTCGTCTGTCACATCGTCCTTGGCCTCAAGGTCGTGGAGTTCCAGGTGATAGGCCAGCTCGTCCTGGGGGACCATCTCGCCACAACCATCCTGAGGGCATGGAACTGGCTCCTCAGCGATAGCAAAGGGTGACTGGCCCTCGGGATGGCGCGTCTCGATGTGCTATTGTGGTCTTGTTAGCCGGAGGCACGAGTTCTTGTCTCTCGGAAATCCATGCGCACTAAGAGAAGCTCATATTCCCCTCCGATGACATTGAAGCTACAAAAGGGGCACTTTGGAGTTGGCTCAGAGTTGGCCATGGTAGATAAGCTGGAAGGCCGACGGGAAGACCCAGACTGAGCTCACAAGCTGGGTATCCGAGCGAAGGTCTGGGTCGAAGAAATGCAGGACAGGAATAGGGGTATGAATGAGAGAAATACAGCGCAGTAACCGCTACGGTGTATCCAGCCGACGAGAGAGGTCGGGGAAAAAGGAGGGGAGAGGAGCAGAAGCGAGCCTCAAAGTGTCAAAGCCCGACGTTGGACGTGGTGGTGAGGCGTGTGATTGGCGGCTTAGACACCAGTGCACGTACATAGTACGCGCCTCTGACAGCCATGGGCGGTACGGACCACACGGTATTCGTACATACCTGCATCTTGTCACTGTACACAATGCTGGCCAATAAGGTCCAGACAAAAAAAGGCAAACAATTGCAATGCCCCCTTGGAGCATGAAGGGAAAAATGAGCAGACGATGAAGCCGAGGGCGCCTATAAAGCCAGACAATCTGATTGAGTTGAATTACAATATCTAGAGGGTGCCACTTTCTGTTTTGAAAGCTGACCCTAATAAGTTATATACCTATGTAGGAAGAATACGTCCCTCTCCGTCAGTGTTGATCCGCATCGGATTAGCCGCTGTCGAACCAGGGTCTCGGCTCCCATGCAACTAACGGGACGGGTCCCGTTCGCCGTGCGCTATATCCAAGTCCATGCAGCCATCGAGGATTCAAGCTACCGATTATCTTATGGGACAGGCCGCTGAATTGGGTTAGGCCCGGCAGCTCTTGTGCGTACGTAGTAATACTTCGTACATTCACATGATGATCCCATAGATCTTTGAAATATCCGTACGAATACTCGACACGCACACGAAGATTCCCCGGCCTGGGTTGTTCGTGATACCAACACCCCAAAAAAAGCCGTATCGTGTCGTTGCATGTGTCAGTCTCCATATGGTGTACGTACGTAAGGGTCTTAGTCGTACAAAAAAAAAAACCCACAAATATTCTCGGCCGAGAAGTCGAAGTGAGTCAGAGAGCATCCGGTCGGGGTTATAGTAGCAGATCAAGGCAAACGTATATTCTAGACGATATGTAGGTAGGAAGGCAAGGTGGAAAGCCCGCAAAGTACTCCAGACAGACAAACAAACAGATCAAACATCATTCTGCGCCTGTGGGCGAGACCGTCCTTATGCCCCTAGTGCCCTGGTGCCCGTCCTCAAGTCCTCTCCGGGCAACGGCTCTACATTTATGTGCCCGCAGCCTGTCAAAGCCAGGTCCGTCATGTATTTCTACATCAGGTGGCAGTTGCCCTTCTCTGGGGCCTCGCCCGGGTTCTGCGACTTCTCAATCTGGGCAATCAGTAGCTCAAAGGCCTTACTGACGTTCTCGTTGTATCGAGCACTCGCTTCGGTCCAGCCACACTGGATCTTTTCCGACACCTTTTGGCCATCTTCCGGTGTGACCTGGCGCTGTTCGGGACGGAGATCGCTCTTGTTGCCGACGATTACGATGGGAACTGACTCGGTACCCTTTGGAAGCGAAGATACATGATGTCAGCAATACCGCCCCCTGCGTTTTCCACCTAAAGTCTCGGCAACGGGAGTACTCACCAGATGGCTAAGAATCTTTTCGCGAATGACCTGCACCATTTCAAACGACGGCAGCGACGACACAGAATATACGAGCATGTATCCATGGATGCCAATGAAGTGCTTCGAGTTGAGGATGCTGTACTCGTCCTGCCCGGCCGTGTCGACAATCTCGGTCGCGTAGTCCTGCCCCTTGTACCGAATCGTCTTGCTAAATGTGTTCTCGATTGTTGGATAGTAGCTGTCAACGAAATGTCCGTCGACAAACCGCACGGCCAAGGATGATTTTCCTATCGCGGGTTAACTCCTGTTCGATAACCTGTCCAGGTTCATCGTCACATGCCTTGCACCTGTTGGGGAAGAGCGAGAGTTGCACTGGGGAGGAAAACGTACCAACAGACCGGCTGCCAACAATGGCGACCTTTCTCTGCTTTGGGGACGGCATTATGTATTAGGCGACTGCGACTGCGCGCAATTACGGGGTGGAAAAGAAGAGAGAGGCAGGCGAAGATGTTTCGACAGACCCCGCTGCTATCAAAAGGGAAGGGCACAATCCCGAGGAGGGGCGCGCGCCGGTACGTATGTGCGGGATGTGGCCGTCTGCTGGATGCCGGATGCCGTTTGCTATAATAAGCTGTAGAGGGTATGCTTGCTGTATATCGCTGTATGCTGGGTAGGTATTTACTGTCTGATGTTCTGCTGGGATGGCGCTGGTGGTGATGCTGATGCTGCTATGTAGGTGCAGTAAGGCGGCAAGTCAGAGAACCATGTGCAACTTTGGGATTGCCTTTCGCCCCCCACCGGGTCCCCCTCCATCCATCCATCCCTCCATCCATCGCCCCTCCCCTGCTTCGCTTTCGCTCCTCCCTCCCCTTGCATCATCACCTTGCGCGTGGTTCCTAAACCGTCCAGGGAGCCAGTGCTTGCCAGCTTGGTGGCGCTGCCCCGCCACCGCTAGAATACCTACGGTATGTCTATAGGCATAAAAAGATCCGCATTTGTCAGTACGCCTGGCCCGTGAGCTGGTATGCATGTATGAATGACCAGGCTTCCACCAAGGAAAATAGCTTCCAGTAGTTGACGAATGCCTTGATTACCTATTTATTGCTCGATACCGTTGGTCACTAGCCAAGGGAACAAGTCCGACAGGTTGGCGCTGGCTAGTGCGTTGACCACCGACACGGCGATTACGACATGCTTCGCTTCCCGTCCTCACCGTCTTCTACTACATCTCGTTGAATGGCCGCCCTCATCTCCAAACTGGTCCAACATGCCACAACACAGCGAAATATCACACAATCATCGTCATCGTTAACGGCTTACAAGTTCATATATCAAACACGTTTCTAGGGCTTCCGTCACCCCGGCATCCGCCGCATCCGCTGAAGTTCGTTGACCAGTCCCTCGAGCTCGTGCACTTTACTATCCACAGATCTATACATACCAATAAACTCTAGAATCGACCCTACCAGTCCGGAGACCCCTTCTCCGCCCGTTCGCTCAGCCAACCGTCGCCGCATTGATCCCACCAGGGACAAGTAACCAAGGAGGACGGCGAGATACCCAACCGCCACGCTAAGTTGTGACTTTTCCACCGAGTCGGCCTGCCATCTTGTCAGCGTCTGCGTCAATTTCTGTGCGTCCATGGGCATTATACCCATTCACTTACCTCACTTGTAGAAGCCTTGTTTTGCTCGTAGAGAGTTAACAAGCTCTCAAGAGATCCATTGTCCACGTTCTCTCGTGCAGGCGGACAATGCTCCAGGATGTTGATCATAACACCAAGTATCAGCAGCAACCCGTCGTACGACTCGCTGCGTAAGCCACGGTTGCTGACCGCCTCCTGTGCCGACTTGAAACCCGCGCAGATGCGGCTCGAAAGTCGCGAGAGCAAAGTTCTGTTGTTCAGCCCCGCCGCCCCCTGCGCCGTGTTTGACGTGTTGATGGCGAGCTTGATTATTGTGGACTGCATATCAGTGGGCTTCTCAGACCATTTATCGAGAGCATTTGATAAGAACTGTGCAATCTTGGGCGTCTGTTGCAGGATCCAGGAGACCTCGTCGTCGTTGTCCATGGTCAGTGTAGACTGCGTTTCCAAAATCGACACCACGAGAGCAAAAACTGCATCCTGACCTACGTCGGCGTCCGTGTAATGATCCATAATGGTAGTGAGATCACGCTTTGTGTCCTTGACTACCCCTGCAGAGTATCCCGGATCCACGCGTCGGCACAAGATATTCAACAGCTGTAAGCCAAGAGTTTGCGGGGAGAGTTTCTCAAGACGATGGCCTTGCCAAATATCCATGTGCATCATGATTGTCTTCACCTCACCCAACGACCTCTTGGTAGCCCCTGAGAGTCTCATCTTCTTCTGAGAGGCCAAGCCGTCAACGTCTTCGGGTATACGGAGAAGGAGGGCCAGCATCTTCCCGAGTCCATCTTCAGCCAGCTGGCGAAGGAGGTGTGCGGCAGGGTTAAAGTTCAAGAATGTGACCAATATGGACGTCAGGGCGAAACCACTGACCACATCCGCTTCCCGGCCAACATCTATGGCTACCTTGTCACGGGTGGCATGGTCGCGGAATTGACTGATGAAGTCTTTGCGCTGTAACTTTTGGGCCAACTCCAGTAATGCATTCCTCCTCAAAGACGACGGCCCATTGCTCGGCGTTCCAATCCTGGCAAGGAGGTCCTCCATCTCGTCAGCAAACCGATTGTTTGCTCCGGCCCGTCGTAGCTCGTGAACACTTTTGATTGCGGGTCGAATGTCTCCATCTAAATCAACGTCGTCATCGCCGAACGAGAAGGGATCGGGCTGAGAAAGCTCCGGGGGAGTTGCCAGTAATGCATCTAACTCATCTTCGCAGCTACCCATGCCAGAATCGACCGTCTTTTGGGAATCGTTGAGAATAGTGCGGGTCTCGCCGTAGGTGTACTTAACCCTCTTGCCTTGCAAAATCACCCCCGGGCGAGCCTTTGGCCGTGAGAGTGAGTCGTCTCGGGCCAAGGTTGGGGACTGTTGCGAGGGAGTCCCCAGTCCGCTGACGAGAGACGACTGTCTGAGTCCTTCATCTTCCAGCGATGAATCAGTCTCTGGGCTGTTTGGTCTCTGCGCGGCGAGGGCGTCAATCAGGCGAGGGCGGCGGGTTTGTGAGCTTGGTCCGCGATCGCTGTGGCCTCTCGTGATCGGTGGCGGGTCTGGGCGAGCTCTACTGTTTGATAGATCGGTTGCGACACTATCGACCGGGCGGACTCTGTTGCTTGTACTCCTGGAGCTGTCCTTGGCCGTGGTTTTTCGTCTCGGAGGCTCAGAGCTGCTGCTGGCGCTACTCTTCAAGTATCCGACCGGTCGAGGTCGCGGCACTGATGTGGGAGGTTTTGGGCGTTTTTCTGGCGAAGGGCCTGAAGGAATGTCGTAAATCGTGTCGGAAGGGGCAGCTTGGGGGCGTTTCCGTTTTCTCGTGATCGCGTCGTCTCGCGATTCGGCATTGCGTTCTTGTGCAAGCACCGCACGATCGCGGCCATACTGGGCGGTTGAGCGGTTGCTGGTGGACGGCATCAGCGATGGATTGGAAGACGGTGCACCACGTGGTCTCGACGGCTTTGCGGCATCTTCGACAGCAACGGGGGTGGTGGCGGTGGCGGTAGTAGCAGCAGCAGAGGGGTGATCCGACGATGAAGCAATACGATCCGCGGCTCGTAGCGGGATTGGGTCGCGTAGATGTCGCTTGCGCGATGCTTTTCCGTACGTGACGAGCTTTTTTTGTGCAGGTATGGCTGAACCGGTTCGGGATGCCATCGCGACCATGCCCTAGGGAAAGCCGGCAACGGGATACCAGGTCTAGTCAGTCCATAGATGAGCGAAAGGTTGAGGTCGAGCGAAGGAGGTGAAGGTTGCTGGGTTGCGGGTGAGAATCGAAAGGGCTCAAGCCTAGAGCACAAGTGGTGATGCAATTCGATACAAGGAGGGGAGATTGAGGCGTCGAAGGCAATGTTTGGAGGTGGCTGGCCCGTGTCAGACGAATCTGCTGTTGATGTTGCGTGCGGCTCTGGCACCTTCCACTGTGACAAGTTGAGAGAAGCAAGCCCCCGCTAACATCCACTGGCCACAGTTGTGCTGTGCACCTACGGGGTGGTGCAACCTAAGTTAAGGCACGAGTACCCACCCACGGTCTAATTGGAAACCGGGGGCGGAGGAGATCTTAGGGTCGGTACTCGCTGGTAGGGTGCAAATGGACTGGAGACCAAACCCAGCGCCATAGGTAACCTAACGTCTAACAACCTGGAAGAATGGGCAACTGTTCCTGGTACCTCGGCTTTGCATCCTGTGCGTCTAAAAGAGGCGGGGCCTTTCTCCCCAGGTCGTCGAGGTTGTCTGCCGCATCTGGTTGTTATCAGACGGGAGTGGAATGCGGCGGTGGGCTCCGGGCGCTCTAGATGCCACCGCTGCTGGAAACCCCCGCGCCGCTCGCCGTGTCCTCCACCCCCCCGTTTCTCGCATATGCATGAGCCTCGATAAAGAGCAGAGTTCCAGCTGAAGCTCCATGAGCTCGCTGTCAAGGCTTATGCTCATGTTGATAGTCTAACGGTTCTCTCCTCTCTCCACACTGACTCCATTTTCTGTTGCTCTTCGATAAACCGACCTCTGACCCTTCCTCGCTGTTTCTGGCAAAGAATTGCTGTCCCCAAACCTGACCGTGGACACTTGACATAACTCCACGCTCTGCCGAGACCGCCTCCTCTCCTCCGCTTTTACAACCAGACCTGCTGTTCCATTGTCAAGCTACACCCTACTAGCCACCATGGCGGACAAGATGACTTCGGAGGCGCCAACCCAATCTGTCGGCCCTGTATATCGGGCGCAGAACCAAAAGCCCAGTGCCACTGTCTCCGTCGACGTTGCGCTGGAAAATGTCCATGTGCTACCCCAGACCCCCCAGCTCATCGCTCTTTTGTCGTAGGTTTGCCACCGCCGCCCGTTCTCTGCGTAACGACATGCTGAGTGCCCGCCTAGGATGATTCGTAGCAAGACCACGGACCGAGCAGATTTCATCTTTTACTCTAACCGAATCATTCGCTTGCTGGTAGAGGAAGGCCTCAACCATCTGCCTGTTATCGAGCACACTGTCACCACCCCGGTGGGCCGAACTTACAATGGCCTCATGTTCCAGGGTAAGATTTGCGGCGTGTCCATCATGCGGGCCGGCGAGGCTATGGAACAGGGCCTCCGTGACTGCTGCCGCTCTGTTCGTATTGGCAAGATCCTAATCCAACGCGACGAGGAGACGGCGCAGCCCAAACTCTTCTACGACAAACTCCCCGAGGACATAGCCGACCGCTGGGTGCTTCTACTGGATCCCATGTTCGCTACCGGTATGGATTACTTTCTCGTTATCTCTCTCTCTCACATCGCCCAGTCGTCTGTTCTAATATCAAGTCTTAGGTGGATCTGCCACCATGGCAGTCCAGGTTCTCATGGCTCGGGGCGTGCCCGAGGACCACATTCTTTTCCTTAACCTGATTGCTAGCCCCGAAGGCGTGAGGGCCTTTTCTGCTAAGTTTCCGCGATTGAGAGTCGTCACTGCCTTCATTGATCAGGTACGTCGTATGCTCTCTGCCGACATCCTAAGTTGCTTGTTGACTAACCGATATGTACACAGGGCTTGGACGAGAAGAAGTATGGAAGCCATGTCCCATCCATACGCATGCTGACCTTTCAACAGCTACATAGTCCCCGGCCTCGGAGACTTCGGGGACAGGTTTTATACCATCTGATGCAAAGCCGTCGTGGTGGTCAAGTCCCAGTCCAAATCGCGATGGTAGAAGAGCGCAGCGTCGGGTACCCTTTGGAACAAGCATTGGATTTGAAACAACAGTTCAAAGCAACGTTCAATATTCATCGTCATCTGCCCCAACTCCGTCGCCATCATATGACCGTCTATCGTCTTCGTCGTTGTCGTCAGCTGTAGTTCGCCCGCTCGCCGCCCGCCCGGACGCGGCTGTTCGGGAGGTGCCACCATAGCCAGCCCCGGCATTGTCCTCCTTGGCCACCGCATCTAGTGGAAATAGTTAGTATCTAGACCTGTGCCCCAGGAGTAGTAGGTTCATAGGCGTACCGGCTGCATCAACCCACTCACCGTAAACGTCCACCGCGGCGGACAGATCTAGTTGAGTGTCAGTCGAAACGAGGGTGTGCGTGAGGCTTGGGAGGGGGCAGTTCGCACAGTTGACGGCGCACTGGAACTTTTGGCCACAAATGCGGCAGTCTAGCTGTCCAACGCCGGCTTTCTTGTCGAGTTTGACCGTGACGGACTTCTCGTGGTTGCAGAAGAGGCATGTGAAGGTGGTTGGCAACGGGTCGGCCTGCGATCGCGAAGCGTCAGTGTGAGCGCGCAAGACGTGTGGGAATTTCAACGAACCCTCTTCGGGCCCATAGGCTTGGAAGATGACTTGCGCTTGCCCATGGTGACGTCGGCAGATTGATGCGCCCAAATCCAAGAAGAGCGATCTCGTGCTGATGTCAAGCTTTGGCTATCCCAGTGGAGTAAACACGCGCGCAGGGTGGTGCGCCTTATCTTATCGGCATGGATGCTACTTTTCTAGGCACGTGCTTACTGCCGTGTGCTTCCCATCCTTGGTAGATGTGCCCGTTCACGGCCACGGTTGCTAGTGCATGCATCAAGCGGGGAGGCGCCGAGCCCCGTCCCGCCGCCGGCGAGCTCCGAGAAGCACTACCTCCATACATACCGCGCCCCGCCCCGAGGGTACAGGCTTGGGACTAATAGCAACAGCTCCAGAGTCCCGCAGCCTACCTACCTAGGTAGCTGATCTGGATGGGCTATGACGAGAGGCGCTATAGAGTCCAGTTCGTCCTCTAAAAGTGGGAGTCAAACCCGAAGCCGAACCTTGGCAGAGTAGTGTTGAAGAAGCAATTTCCGTTGGTGGTCGGGGTTATATATGTAATGACTAAACACTCCCGAGCCGAAGACGCCGTTCTTCAGACAAGGACTCCGTATTAAACACTGTGTGCACACACACAAAACGTGATCCAGGATGCAGACAGTGCTTCATGCTGAGATAAGGCCGGGAATCGGTCCCAGCGTGCTGCAGGGGACCGCGATTTGGCGGGGTAGCTCCGCCCGTAGTGGGGGCGAGGCTTGGAAGTTCAGCATCCCGCCTTTCCGGTTATCATGTGGTTTCTTATCGTGCCGTGTTGGCAGGTAGGTAGATAGAGGTAGAGCCTCTGACGGGATACTTGTTGTTAGGTCCTATCTTTTGGTTCTAAGAGCTCTCGCGCTTTCCGAGTTTAGAAGCTGCCTAAGCTAGTAATCAATGAGTAGCCTTTCTGTGCCTGGTTTCGGATACTTCGAGGAGGATAGTGGACACCCCGTCGAGGTACGCTGGTGTCGCTCTACGACTATCGGGGCCCGGAGTTGTACATTACACTAGGACTTCATGATGGTGGTACTGCGTTAGACGTAGCGCCGGTAGGCGGCGACTGGCCCCGGGAGGAGAGCTATCCACGGTCAGGATTTAGGCCGGTGTGTGTGTGTGTTCCCGCGTGATACGTCGATTGGTGCGAGGTTTCAGGGAACGGAAGGTACATTTGAGGTACGGTCTACCTCTTGTCGTCGACCGCTCTTCCATCTCGTCAGCTTTGTCCCTTTTCTTTTTCTCCTCGCTGTCTCTCCTCCTTTTCTTTCTAAACCGTATTTCTACCTCCTTTGCTCATCCGTCGCTGAGCATTCGTTTACCCGCGTCGCCATCTTCCCACCTCCAAACACCCTATCTACCCTTCCATAAGTTAACTGTGAATAGCCTCCCGCCGCTAGACTCACCACGACCAGCTACGCCTCGCCATGGAGCCCAGCGACCAGCAATCTGGCGTCCTGGACGCTCTTCGGGAGATCCAGCGGACGCAATCTCTCCTCGTCAACGCCGTCGAATCCCTGTCTGTCAAACCGGCGATCGATGGTCAAGATGCCGGAGCCGCCGCTACCATCGCCGCCCCGGTCCCCAGCGTGTTCGATCCGGAATCCAGCAACGGCGCTGGCGCGACCGATTCAACAGCGGCAGACTCTTCAATTGAAGCCACGTTAACGCAGCAAGCAGCGCCGTTGTCCCCTTCGACCCCATCGGGGCAACGGCCGGGCTACACCTCTCGCATCATCCTGACGTAGGAGGGACTCTTTCCCGCTTGCCATTTGCTTTGCGTTGGATGCTGATTCTAGTCAGAACATATCCCAAGCAGATCGGAATCAATCCTCTCCCAATGGACTGGGGAAATTCGGATCCGCTTAAACGTGGACCAATTGTCGTCTCGAGGGCGCCTTCCACCATCCGACGTCGAAACGGTGCGTCAAAGCCCGCCCTTTGAAGTTCTATACACAATCTTGCTGACATTTGCCATCACTCCAGCCATTGGAGGTCAGTTCAATTCTTGCTGTGAACTATCTGCATGAGCTAACCTACTTCTCCAGCCCAGTGAGTATCCGTCGCCATCGTGATGGATCGTGCATTTTTGCTGAGACGACATGCTAGTGGCGGTTCGTACTCCATTTACTATGCCCTGGCCGTGGCTAGTAAAGAACTCGATAGCGACCACAGGTTTGTTCGTGCTTCTCCGTGAAATTGCTTGAGAGCTGACAACTTGTCACGTAGGCCTGACTATACCAACACCGAACCAACAGTCGACGTTGGTCCCTTTCCCCAGTGGGGAAGCCGTGAAAAGATCGTGGCAATGGATCCTTGGGGTCACATGTCTCCATGGCTCTTCAAGAATCTCATGAAGCATGACAGCAGTACCGCTCCCAAGCTCCTACTAAATGTGAAAGGTTCGCTGACGAACGTTGCAGTCGACATCCGACCCACCATTGCCATCACGAAGGCCCACATGAAGGCAAGAGAAGATCCTCGTGAAGATAAAGTTCAACATAGTAACAGAAGCCGTAATTAGCTGCCCGAACTTGCGGAAAGTGTCAAGACTGGGCGTCTGTATGTTCAAACCGTTTGATAGCTAAGGCATGCAACTGACTCGTTATAGGGTTCCTGATGGCAAGGTATGCCTCAACGAACTTGGTGAACTTGCCGTCACCAAATTTGCAGTTGAGCCTGTACGTGCGCTCTCCTAGTGTATGTTATCTTGTGCTTACCAGTGCTGTTTTAGGTCTGGTACCTTCCTGGCGTGGCGGAAAGGTTTGGAATTGGTATGATTTAAATATATGTGTCGACTTTCGAGTACTGACATGCCGTAGATGAAGGAACACTGCGACGGTCCTTGTTTGAACATACTGGCGGAAGCTATCCGGAGGTACGGAACCCTCGTAGTTATCGAAATGGTGGTGACTAACGAGCCAAAGTTGATCACTCGTGCCGATATCAAAGTGTTTCTACCACCAATTGGTCTGTTGCAAATTGGAAGCCGATGCAGGAATTGAAGCTAACAGACGTGGAGGCGGCCTCACGGTCTATTGTTTTGGGGACCCCGCTAAGATGTCAGATGAGTCTGTTCGGTTGGCATTGAGAGTCCACGACGAGGTATGTATCCATTGACGGATGTCACTTCACTCTGCTCACCAACCCAGTGCAATGGAAGTGACGTATTCGGATCTGATATTTGCACCTGCCGGCCGTATCTCATTTTCGGTATCGAGGAGGCTGTCAAGGAAGCTCAAAATGGCGGAAGCGGTGTCGTCATTTACTTTCGAAAGGAAGGCCGAGCATTGGGAGAAGTTACCAAGGTATGTTATGTTGTTCTCCGGATAGATGTATGGGTGCTAACGTCAAGCAGTATTGTGAGTGCAGATTCTCGTCCTACCCAATGTAGACACGTCGGATTGTAGGTAGTGGAGCTGATACTGAAGCAGTGGTCTACAACGCCCGCAAGCGTGGGGAAGATCGAGCTTCGGATTACTTCAAGCGAACCGAGAACATTGCAGGCGTCAAGGATATGCGATTCCAGGCTCTAATGCCCGACATCCTCCATTGGCTGGGCATCAAGAAGATCGACAGAATGCTGAGTATGAGCAAGTAAGTGCCTTTCGGCCGGACCCGTTGGCAAATAGCAACTCCGATAACTAACTGGCTTGCAGCATGAAGCACGATGCCATCGTCGGCCAAGGGTGAGTCCACGCAGTGAGCTGGGCCAAGCCGAGGGCAGCCGGACTAACGAGCGACCAGAATTCCCATACATGAGCGGGTCGAACTACCCACAGAGTTGATTCCAGCTGACTCCAGAGTTGAGATCGACGCCAAGATCACGGCTGGTAAGCTACTCTATGCAAGCGATGAAGGTTGGCGGCCGTGCTAACGGGTGGTGAAGGCTACTTTACGACGGGCAAACGAATGACCGCCGAGGAGCTGCAAGCAGTCCAGGGCAGAATGTGGGAAGAGTAAGAAAGTCAGTCGAGGAGATTCATGTGCACTACTGATCCCGATGATAGCGTCGACCACTAAGCGACGGATGTTCCGAGACGATTGGGGTGGCTGTTTGTTGGAGTGCGTCAGCAGTGGGCAACCTGCAGGTCGGACTGGCGTCCGGATTGTTCTTGATTGATCAAATTCCACACGATGCCACGGTTCCATCCGCCCACTGTGACGTTTTGAGGGGTGCGTTGGGGCGCGTTGGGGACTGATAAAGTATGAGTTGTGCCAGAAGTAGCAGTTTAGTGTAGTGGTGGTGGCGTTGGAAGGCAATGAACGGTTACACAAAACACAAAACCCCACACTTCTAACGCGTTAGACGTTGAGGGCTTGATTAAGTTCGATTTTGGATTAGCTTTTAGTCCAAGCACTCTTCAGGTTCGGTGGTAATACGAATGCTCGAGTGCTTGTGCTTGGTAGACCGACTACGACCATGAGGGAAATAATCGGCGTGGGTGTAAAGTAGGCTTGGCCGAAAAGGGTCCGGCTGACGAGTCCCCGAGGTATGCTGTCGGTGCGGTGCCTGAGGCGCTGTAGGTACCCATCTTTGCCATCTTCTTGAGCAGTGGTGTTCAGGTACCACCACTCCAACGTCGATGCACCAGTTCCACAACACCACCGTTGGCAGTGTCGGCCAGGTATCGCAACCACCACCACCACGTCAATGCTCCGGTGGTCTCTCCGGTACTGGATTGGTCCTAGTTGCCGCTGTCCGACCCGCCATTCCTCCCCCCACTCGGTGGTTGGCACGTACGTGTATGTGCAAGACTACTGTAGGTAGGTTGGGTTGGGTAGCAATGCGACGGTAGCTGCTCCCGGTGCTCCACTGACTCGATCTTTTGTTTTCTTTCGTTTCCTTACCGACCTTTGGCTGACGGCGGAGCTTTTCTATCCATTGTGTCTAGCTGTGACTGGCCTTGCTGGGCCTCGTGGTGCTGGAGAATCCCCGCAAGGCCATGCACGGAAAGCCCGCGTGCAGGCCCCGAGCCCCGACGCCGCCCAAGCCAGGGATGCTGGGCCATACACCTCAAGACACATAGTCTGGTCAGTTGGCACCCAATGCATCGATGAGCCGACAAGTGGCGAGCAGGTAAGTCATGGCCTACGCTACGCTGCGCTACGCTGCGCTACGCTACCTGCTGGCCCTCCTACTTCCCGGCCTACCTACGTGCTACCCACCTAGGAGGGAGGTTTACCTGGGAGTTGCGAAGTGGGATGTGGATGTGGATGTGGGAAGAGTTGCGTGATGGTTGGTGGTGGGTGACATGGCCGCAGTGAGCCTTTGTGAGCGGGTGGCATCCTTCAGGTCCCGTTGCCGCCGAGGTTGATATCCCCAGCACCAGCAACTCCGACGACGACCACGTCGTTTCCGCGTTGCCCTCGACCTCGAACCTCGAACCTCGACCATTACTACCGCCTTTTTCGCCGTTACTCTGGCCGTTATCCTCGCCGTCGCCATCGCCATCGCCATCGCCATCACCCTCGCTTTCCCAACTCCATATCGACACAGAGCGAACTTCCCTTGGCGAATCCCCTAAGTGCATGCGACTATCGTACTCAGCTTGCTTCTCTGCATTGAACTCTCCATCACTCGCCTGCCTCTATAAACCCAGATACCCTGTTGTCGGTACCTGCTAGGTAATACTGGTCATGGCATCCTTCTCTCGAGACACCAGCAACGCCATGAGGACACACCGACGTGACTCGTCCTCACACAACGCCTCGCGCCAGCGACCCCGACTGCTACGGTCTAGTGCCACCGAGCCTTCCATCACCGCATCCAATGCTATCCGAGGACCTATGGCCAGTTCCAGCTCGCCGCAGAAGGCGACCGACCTCCTCACCCGCGTCGCCGTCTACTCTCCGTCTTCGCCCACACATCTCGAGCATTCCTCAGCACCAGAACCTATCTCTCACCAGGTAGACGCGATTGTGATATGTCGCGGTGATTCTGAGTCGTCGCCCACTAGCTGTCAAGACGTTGTCTTGGTTGACTCGCCATCAGGTACGTCGTTGGTCCCTCATCAAACCCACCGTCCTGATTCGAGTTCCGACTTGAAGACTAACTCGGGACAAGGCTATTATTTTAGCTTCCCAAGTTTTGATGACTGGCACCGGGACAAGCAGGATCTTGAAAAGGACACCGATGATTGAAACGAAGCTATCGAGGGGGACACGGACGGCCGGCCTTGCCTTGGAAGGCGGTCCGAAAACGATAAGAACGAAGAGATTCGTCCAGGCAGCGCGCACAAAACACCACCGACGCGATACGCTCCCCACTGACATATGTCCGGACATGAAGTGGCAGGAAAGCCACATATCCGGAGGAACCACCGTCCCGTCCATTGTCGCCGATCAGATTCTTACGGACCTACACATACATAAGTATGAGCCACTGAACCTAGAAGGGGTGTGCCCTCATCATACATAACCTGCGAAGCTGATGAGAGTCTCATCTTCATGGCAAAGGGCTCGCGAAGAACGTTGATGTCACGATCTGGGAGGAGAAATACCTCTTTCCGAGAAGGACTGTGTTTTAAACAACCAACAGAGCACAGCGCCACTCGATGGAGGATAGGGCGGTACAAATGGCGTGCCGCACCCCTGGAGTTTTTGAAAGCTCAACTCGATTGAGAAATGACGCGGTTGGACAAACACACGCGTGAAATGGCCTTTGTGTCAGAAAAAGTGAGTAACAAGCTGGGACTCTTAAGAGTAGCTTAAATAATCTCAGAGGTGTGAATAAGGGTGTGTCCTAATATAAAATTGCCATCACAATGTCTTTGGTCTTCTGCTGCTTCTATAATACTTGACGAGCTTTCTCTCGCGTTTTAACATACCCACCTACATGGCATACATTTGCTTCACTCTGTGCATTATGATAATTGCGCATTGGCAACTTACCGGCCACCTGTCTGGTTGGCGCCTCTGTAGCCAACGTCTCGTCGGCTTGCAATGCCACCAGCACTCCCCTCGCCGTTCGTTGCACCCACACGGAGAAAACTTGCAATACCACGCTCTCGCTCTCCTGGAAGGCAAGGTTATTCGAAGCCGCGTCTTCATTTAAATGCACCCTCGAATCCGATCTCCGCAAATACGAGTTGATCGAATTATTCGCCAGAGAACACGGTGTAGCTTTCCCCCCCCCCGCCTGCCGTGGGATCGATCACTAAGTTCCATGGTTATATCGAAGAGTTGTTCGTTGGGCCGGGTACATTATGCGTTGACTCGGACAGGACTGACCCCATGCAAGCTGTAT
The DNA here is from genome assembly GCA_037954305.1 of Neonectria magnoliae. Taxonomy (NCBI): domain Eukaryota; kingdom Fungi; phylum Ascomycota; class Sordariomycetes; order Hypocreales; family Nectriaceae; genus Neonectria; species Neonectria magnoliae. Next base: position 41,595 of record JAZAVK010000188.1, read on the forward strand.
ATCGCAGTAGCTTCGATCAATCAGCAGAAGATTAGCGAGGATGAAGGCAGCTGGTAGACATTATTACTTGACGCTGGGAGGACTCCTCTCCCTGCTGCTTGTGGGCCTTGCATAGGGTTGAGAACGGGCCTATTGGAGGATGGCAAGATTGGAATCTTTACCGTTGTCGGCTGCGATGGCTGAGATGAGTTTCATGTTGAATGAAGAATTGATCATCGCTGACCCTAGAGGATTCGCTATCTTCATAATTCGGATTGTTCATTGATGCTTGTCGAGTTGATGCCCTCGTTTCTAGTTCATCTGAGATTGGTGCAGGTGCTAGATATGTCAATGTTTTATGACTATGGGTTTGCTACTTGTGTTACTGAAATAGAAGACTTACTTTTAGTTACGTGGTTGCTACCGCTCAAGAGTAGGATTGTCCTAACCTCATTTGCATGGCGAGAAGTAAACTCACTGCTTAGAGTCAAGACAATGTAACACACCAGAGCGCATCGAGACTTAAGTTTAGCAATCTCAATAGATTACAGTCGTGGTCTTCGTATCCAATATGGTGCGTCAGCTGAAACGTCAACTGGGAGAGCTGGATGTGGTGTGTGCACAGTGTCTTGGAGTCTCTGCTGTGCCCGAACGATGACGCTGTTCGTCAAGAGTGAGGTGATGAACAGGGGATGTTGTGTTGAAGCGTTTGCGTGACGGTCGTTTGCAATGCCGATGCACGGAGGAGGACCCATTGCAACGATTTTGTGTTGGCCTATCTTTCTCAGATCTTTCAACAACTCAGGCTTGCACCAAGCGTAACGAACAGATTAAACGACAGATATACTTGATCAATATATTGATCTTCGTGGTAGGGGTTTTTGATCAAATTTTGGTTCGTTTCAGTTGTGTGTATCTCTTTCATGAATAGAACTGTTGATGATGGTTGGATTCCGATCTCTGATTGGTTAATTGCCTCCTAAATCGATGACCAAGATTCTCGCTCTCCCCATGCAGTTTTAGTGTGAGTGCCGGCGGAGTTTTCTTTCACCCGCATGCCTCAGTTCTAGAGACACTGGTTGCAGGAAATTGTCACCCTTGGAAAGTGGTACCTTATGGTTGGTGAGGGGCGATAAGAAAGCTCATTGGGGAAGGACATCCATCATGACAGAGATTGGTAAAACCGCCAAAAAGAACATACAACAGCAAGGATTCCCCGGTCGTCACCGACCCGAGTACTAATTTGCCGCTTCTCAGCTTGACTAAGGGAGAGCGGACGGGATCCCGTACTTTCTAAGAGCTATGGTCGTATGTGCCTGAAGTCCTGCAAATTTGGATCAAGTAGTTGAAATTTGGGTATAGAGTCTCGAGATCCAATTGCGTGTGGTCTCACGTGATCCGGGGCCACGCCCACAATGCCCGCTAGTGCCGGAAAAACCTGGACCGTGAATTTCGTCTCCTTCGCTTAGACCTAAGCTGGTGCACACAAGAAATTGAAATTATTTCGCCCCTCCACCAATCCTCCAGCCAGCACCTACGTTCTCCAACGGTTCACGAATAAGCCAGCAAACATGGCGGTTGGAAAGTGAGCATCACGACGACGGCCACGCCTCGGGAAAATATGCTTACGCGCGCCGCAGGAACAAGAGACTCTCTAAGGGCAAGAAGGGCCTCAAGAAGAAGACCGTGGACCCCTTCTCCCGCAAGGACTGGTACTCGATCAAGGTTAGTAGCTGTCCCACGTAATGCACTCAGAGATGGTTTCGCTAACTCGTTTCTCTAGGCCCCCAACCCTTTCAATGTGCGAGAGTGAGTAGCGACGCGAATCGAGAAGATTTCCGAATTTCGGAAACGAGGGGCTGACGGTATCAATTTACAGTGTCGGCAAGACCCTGGTGAACCGAACCACTGGTCTCAAGAACGCCAACGACGCTCTCAAGGGCCGCATCGTCGAGGTCTCGCTCGCCGATCTCCAGAAGGATGAGGACCACGCTTTCCGCAAGGTCCGCCTCCGCATCGATGAGGTCCAGGGCAAGAACTGCTTGACTGCCTTCCACGGCCTCGACTTCACCTCCGACAAGCTGCGATCCCTCGTGCGAAAGTGGCAGACTCTCATTGAGGCCAACGTTACCGTCAAGACCACCGACGACTACCTCATCCGCCTCTTCGCCATCGCCTTCACCAAGCGACGCCCCAACCAGATCAAGAAGACCACATACGCCGCCTCGTCACAGATTCGGGCTATCCGACGCAAGATGACCGAGATCATTCAGCGTGAGGCCTCAAGCTGCACCCTCACCCAGCTCACCTCTAAGCTCATTCCCGAGGTCATTGGCCGCGAGATTGAGAAGTCCACTCAGGGTATCTACCCTCTCCAGAACGTAAGTTGAAATCGTGCTTCTGTCTCCTGTGCGTCAAACCCCCACTTAACTCTCATACTGACTTTTCATCTTGATAGGTCCATATCCGTAAGGTCAAGCTGCTGAAGCAGCCCAAGTTCGACCTCGGAGCCTTGATGGCTCTCCACGGCGAGTCGGGTACGGATGACCAGGGCCAGAAGGTTGAGCGGGAGTTCAAGGAGACTGTCCTTGAAGAGGTTTAAAAGGCACTGGCTGGATGGCGCGGGGAAGGCATAGGGCCTCGCGGCTAATAAACTCATCCCTTGCATTGTTTCGGTCATCGCAAATGGCGTAGCATCACAAAGGCGGGCTAGGGGATTGGGTCATGTTCCTTTGAAATGACAAAAACGTTCAGTCAAATTTTCCGTACATTGCTGCATGGCCGTTCAGTGACGTCGCTGTGTGAAGTTCTGATCCTGCGAAAGGATTGCTCGAAATCCAACCATGTCGTGGGTGAAGCAAAGTAGTTGCGTGGCGAACCTGGCCTGGCCCACAGGTCCTTAGCTTTTATGGTACGATTCGATGGGAATAGAGATACAGGCAGCACGTTGACATGTATAGTTGACGTGTCTATCCGTTCTATCGGTATCATCACAAAACTCTACATCCACATTGAAGTAGGGCATGGCTGGCCGGGGTTAGCGGGGCTAATCCATATGCCAGCATCCCGTTCTAGCCCATATCACACACTCTGTCTATCCGGAATTTATCCTCGAAGCTCGGTTTACTCGGGCTTTTGCAGGAACTCAACCACCGCTACCACAGTCGTTAGTGCCCCATCATGATAAACCAGACGTGGCCCGTTAGGGAAGGGGGTTGAAGGCTACCTCGTCTGAAGGCCTCGGGTTGTTCCGATATCAGCCAGTGGCCGGCGTCGACGTCAACCATGCGGAAGCGAGGGAAGAACTGCCCGATGAGGGGGAGCAGTTCGTCTGGAACGTACTTGCTCTTGGTGCCACGCACAAAGAGAGCTGGCTTCTCGAATCGAATCTCGTTTGGGTCCTTGTATGGGAAGTCGCCGAGGTTGTCCAAGGAGCGGCCTATGATGTCAAGCGGGATGCGGAACTTGTGTGCCTTTTCACCGGTAGGGCGGTGGAGGTTGCCAAGGAGAAACTGTCGGATAGGGAGGGACTGCGTCTCTGTCAGTCAAGACTTACGGCAGGGCTCGAAGGGGTTTGCGGAGAAGCCCAGCAGGCTGTGTTCACACCTTTTCGTATTCAGAGAGGATGGCGTCGGCTTCGCTCTGGCGGGTGACGTTGGACTCCTGGATCTTCTTCATGCTGCGGACATACTCGGCGAAGTCCCTGCTCAGCGTGACGTCCACGGGGGCATTGTCCACGGCGACAATGTCAGCGACGAGATCAGGGGAGCTCAGCGCCAGTGTCATTGAGGTTTTAGCACCCCTAATCCCAAGGTCAATCGCTCAGTCTATGTCTGTCGCAACGGTGGGTTCTCGAGATCTTACATTGAGTGGCCAATGAGCGTCGTCTCGGTGAAGCCATTGTCTTTGATGAAGTCTGCGACATCCTGGGCCATGGCTACATAATCATGGCGGGCGTCGTGAGGCGATTCGCCATGGTTTCTAAGGTCCTATTACTTGGTCGTTGAGTCCTTCTGTGAGTCCGCACCCATGATTCGCCGGATGTGCCTCACCAAAGCGTAAACATATCTTCCCAGGTCGCGAGCCAAGGCTCTGTTACATTTGTTAGCTAATCATACTATGGCATTGCGGGAATATTCGACCAACTTGCTGATACCCCGGTTGTTCTTCTTGGAACCGAAGAGGCCGTGAAGGAAGAGGATGGGGGCCTTTGTCTTGTCGGTCCGGGGACTCGCAGGCTCGTGTATATCATACGCCAATGGGCCGACAGACTGAGAATACAGCTTGTCTGATATAGCTGGTATCCGGAGACCCCGGCAGGCAATGGCAGGAACTGCCGTGCCTGTTCGCCAGACTGAAAACATCCTAATTGTTGTTCTGAATGAGATAAAGATCTGGCCAACCCGGTCACCGAAGCCGGCAATCCAAATTAGGCACTAACTAGACTAGACTAGACTAACTTAAGTTATATGGTTGAATTAGTCAAGTTCACTGCTTCATTAGGTGGACAATCTACGGGTTTGATGCATATTCTTGCAGATTTTCGAAGAACTTCATGTAATTACACACACGACTGGCCGAAATCTATATTTGCGAGGTGGAAACATGACGTCATCCACCTTCCCAGCTTTTTTCTATGCAGGTATCCGTAAAGCAACAACCACAGTCATCATCTCAGACGGGATGGGAGGAAGCGCCGACTTTCTATAGAACAAACAAGAGGATGAAACCACGCACGCCGGCCCACAACTGAAGAGACAATATGTGTGAATGTGTATGTGAACACAACGCTAGCAAAGAGAAAGAGGAAGTATTGGAAGGAAGGAGGGCATGACGGACCATTTCAGCTGTCCCAAATGGCGCCAAAGGCCCGCACGCCTCGCGTCTCTAGGCCATACACAATCTTTTTGGTGATGTTCTCGTTAGCAATCACGATGACAGCCTCGGCGCCGAAACTTTGCACCAAATTGAAGCCCATCCGTACCAAGTCAGGCCGCCCAAGCCGCTTAGTATCGTGAATCACGGCATCCGGAATCTTGTCTCGGATCACACCAACAATTTCTCGACCAAATGTCTCCTCTGGGCGGCTGGTAGACCAGATGAGCTGCGTGGGACAAGACGGCTGGGCGATATGGCCCAGTAATGGTCCGATTCCGGACCCTGTTGCGACGACGACTAGGCGGTTGAAGAGCGTCGCGATACGCATCACTCCACATGTCGGGACACCGCGCACCCACAGTTTTGTGGGTGGGTTCTGGATACAATTTCGAGTCCAATCGCCAGCATTAGAAACCACGAGGGAGTATCCTTTCGCACGATTGGTAACCTCGGAGGCAGGAATCGTTGCAAAGGAGTGCCACTCCAGGAGAGGTCGTCGCGAGATGCGTGTGAAGCTGCCATTGACCGGCACCGTGTAGTCAAAGTGCAGGCGGACGGCATGATCTGAAAGCACCTCGGCGTCGACAGGTACCCTGCGGAGGAAGAGCCACGACGACGCAATGCTGCACGTTGCCACCACCAGGAGCCAAAAGTCGGGGCTGCGTGCGGCCGCAACACCAAAGCTCCTCTCGCCTTGACCTCGGCAAGTGTCATCGATGGCCAGTACTGTACGCACCCAGAAGAGCCCGAGGGCTGTCCAGCCTGCGAACCGATGAAACCGCTCGAAGAGGTTGTGATATTGCTTCCGGAACGAAGGCCACGCAGTCCCCACCATGATGCAACAGAGTGCACAGAGGAGCCACGACACCGCTTGCGTGGCTAACGAGCTTGTTTGCTTGTCATCACAAGTGTCCTCGTTACAGATTGCTCCTCGGATAGATGACACGACGAGCCATGCTGTTGCGCAGATGCCCGCTGCGGAATGAACTCCGCCCAGGTGATAGATCTTGGCGCAACGGGCCCGAATAAAGAGCGGAAGTCGCTTAGGGAGTGAGCAAGTGATGGTGTACAGGCCGTTAATCACTGCGTCCTGTCGGACTAGGATCGCGACGGCGAGGTTGATGGCAGTAATGTTTCCTAGCCACTCAATATCGAGATTCAGGGCGATGGCACTTATCAATGCGCCCAAGTTCAAGATTCCTACCAAGCTGAAGAGCGTACGGTAGACAGTGAAGACGCGATGCCTCAGGCCCCTGAATGGCTGCGGGCATAACTTTCTCGGGACATCTTGAGAGAGGTCCTGCTTCTCCGGAACGGTTGACAGGCTCGACAAGGATGACTGCGACTTGAGCTCGACCTGTACTCGTACGCTGGTCTTTTCGTCATCAGGTTCTTCCGCGGGGAGCTGGAGCCCCTTCGTGCCCGCCGCTGTTATAGCTATGGCCTCGAGCTCCTTCTTGTTGATCTTACCGTTCACGGTGGCAGGCAGATCGTCCAGGACATGGATCTGCGTCGGCACAGCGTAGTAGGGTTGCTGCTTCTGAATGTGCTTCAGGATGGAGACAACATCGCAGTCCAGTCGGGAGACGAAGCCGTGGATCTCCCCGAGGATCAACAACGCGGCTGCTCGAGACACACCAGGAGCGGAGGCCAGCGATGCGGCCACGCCGTCGAGTTCCACACGGAACCCCTTTTCTGATGCGTCAGGCTTTGTTGAACATGGCTAGACAGGCTTCGTTGCTCACCTTCACTTTCACCTGGTCATCCACCCGACCAAGGATTTCAATGGAACCACTGGATCGCCAGCGCCCAAGGTCGCCAGTGTTGTACATTTTTGAGCTAAATGGTCCCTGTCAGCCACGGTCCGAGCCTCAACAGCAGCCCAACTTACCCATCACTGGCAAATCTATCCAAGATGTACATCTCAGATGTTTTAGCCTCAAGCCCTACGTAGCCTCGAGACACGCCATGGCCACCGGCCCACATAACTCCCGGAGTGCCCACGGCAGCTGGCTGACCATCTTCGCCCAGGATATAGACATTGTTGTTCGGCGTGGGTTGGCCGATGGACAACTTGGCCCCGACAACGTGCTTGTCCATGGTATTGACGATGGTGGTCTCAGTTGGGCCGCAGCAGTTCCAGTACACGCCGCGGCTGGCCCACCGGTCGGCAAGGCTTGAAGTAAACCGTAAGCAATGGACAAGGCCGTGAGTGTTTGAGGGACCTTACGTTTGTGTGGTCGGTTCGCCCGCAGTTGCCACGGTTTTGATCGTCGGATACTGTGTTGGATCAATCTTGGACAGGATTGTTGGCGTGCAAATCAGTACGTTAATCTATCCATAAATGTGTCAAACGTCAGCGAGGCGTTCGTCTCGGTGCATGTATGAAAATAGAACCGACCTTTTGAAGAGTTGGTGCCCAGTTGGCGCCCCGAATGACCAGTGTTCCGCCGTTGCAGAGGCAAGCGAAGATCTCCCAAGCCGCTAATCTAGGGATCAGCTTCCATAACGTGTATTATTCCGCACTCTGTCGAACGTACCCATGTCAAAGCTGATACTGAGAAGCGATCCGACGCAGGTGCCGGGAGTCACTCCCAAGTTGCCGGGAGACAGGCAGACGAGATTTGAGACATTTCTATGCGTAACATCAACTCCCTTGGGTTGTGCTGTTGTCCCTAGGCAAACCGAAAGTCAGCATACCATAGGCCGTTGTCGGGAGGTGAGAGATGGGGAACAAACCAGACGTGTAGATAACATAGCAACCACCTTCTGGGGTGGCGAGGTCCACGTATTCATCCCCGGAATCGATATTTGAATCCGGAGAGTCATATTCATCCACCACAACGATCAAGTGGTTCGGGCGGAGCGTCGATATCCGATGTTTCGTGGATGATAGACAGAGGACGACGTCGCTCTGGGCTTGGTCTAGCACCCGGCGGATTGTTTCGTCCGGGACAACGCCGCCGTCAATAGGCACATACTGAGCGCCGCAGGACAGAATGGCCCAGATTCCCACAACCATCTCCACGCTCCGCTTCACCACAAGGGGGATGCGTTGGCCGGGGCTAACTCCTCGGTAACGAAGCTGGCGAGCGAGGCCTTGGGCCCTCTCGGCAAGGGCCCCATATGTGAGTTCTCTTGGGGAGCTTGAGAGATCGCAAACCGCCACGTTATCTGGACAGGATGCTGCATAGTTATGGAACGCCGCAGTAACGGTGGGAAATGGACGTTGAACCACCTTCCCATGGCCGAATTGTCGACTGGGAGCAGTGGGGCGACTACTCCTCTCGGGATGTATGGCAGCCATGATGAGAGAGATGGTAGAAGCTGAAGATTGGCAAGGCTGATCGGTGCCTTTCTGCGTTGTCTCCATCCTTCTTCATTGGACAGAAAGAGATATGGCTTATATACTTGTGGTCACCCGCAACGTGTCGGCACACTACGGATTCAGGGCGCTAGATGTCAACACGGGCTCCCTGCCAAGTCGGCCCTCTTTTAGCTGGCTTTGAGAGATGACGAGGCCTTGTCCCACGTTGCCAACGTTGTCACAAACTTGGAATTGCTTCGGTTCCCCAGCAACGTGGCTTATCGGAGGGACGCCGGGGACAACTCTTGTCACAAGCTCTACAGCATTCCACGCTCGGCCGGCGATCAAGTACACGGAGGCCGGCCCCGGACGCCGAGAATGTGGTCGGCGTCGCCCGGCCGGGCTGGAATTCGATGTATGGCCCAGGCAGACTGAGACATTGGGCGCGATCAACCGCCCTCGATCCACCTCCAGGTCTACTATAAAGCATTATCGCAATGACAGGTCGCTTAATCGCATTTAGCGGATCTCAAGGAAGCGACCCTTCTCCCTGGCTCCCGGGAATTGGCTCCGCCGGCGTGGCTTCTGATCCTTGCTCTGAGCCTGCCGTTGTTTCTAGATATGGATCATCTTGGCCAATCCATTCCTCGCGGCCTCAGGCTGGTCGTGAAATTGTTGGCAGCCATACCTCGGATACAATGGCCTGACATGTCTGCAGTGTGTTTTACAGCACCAGATTGCGTGTGCCTCCCTGTTGGATAGTTGATGGCAAATGCTCCCTGGGCCGCTTCAAGGCGGAACCGGCGACTCTCCGTATAGATCCCGATGTCGTTCGATGAGTCTCGCCCCTTGAAAGCGCACCGTATACATCAGAACCAAGATCCCCTCTTCACTCGCCTCCAACCTAGTTGTTCTATCCTGTCTCCTTCTGCATCCCACACCTGCTTCGGTAAAGAATAATGACTATCGGTGATGCCGTGCCAGCCACTTCACTCGGTGAAGGCGTGGAAGCATCGATTGCCCTGGGCCGACCACGACAATGTAATGCCCCCCTCCTAGAGTTTCATCGTTGCCCTTCTCGCCGAAAAATCCCAGGGCATCAGCGAACCCTGACACCAAGGTCATTCTCATCTCAGATGTAGGATCTCACTTCCCAAGCACGGGTCCCTCATAAGCCCTCAACACGCTTGGCCAAGTTGTACCCTACTAACGAGCAACTGTACAGCTGGTGCGAATTTGAAGGAAATATCCGCAATGGATCCCACGAGCACACAATATTAGTGATACTTATAAGACCTCTGTAATGGCATAGCGTCTGTTCGGAGGCCCATCCCATATGCAGTTGGCCTGTGATGAGAAGACTTTTTCCACGCGGCACGGTGAGGATCCGGGCTCAAATAGCTGGGTTATGGCTTCGAACTTGCCCTCACGATTGGTCTTGGAAGACAACAGCCACGATATTGATCTGACGCTGCTTTCCATCCCAATGTCGAGCCAAGAGGTATTGCTAGGCCTGCGGTCTTGTCTGCGACATGTTTGATGAGAGCACAGTCCTTTGACAGACGATTATTGTTACAGTTCGCAGGCTGGCCAAGGTGGCAGGCATTGAAATGCAACTAGCCAAAGAGGCTATCTTCAAGGGGCAGAGCTTTGATGCCATCTCTTGGCCCTTGACCATTGACGGGAAGGGAAGTCCAGCCGCTGATCAAGGGTGGCCGATGATGTCTGCCGCGACGATCGAGGGGAACTTGTATTTGTTATTCGGCATTAGGGGCAACCGGGAAGACGCAAAAGGGCAACCGCGTTCCTGCGAAAACAGGCTTGGGTGCTGGCTAGGTCGATCCGTTCCATATTACTTCGTCGTCGTAATGAAACAGCCAAGCTTGTTGACTCTTGGCGCTCGATTTGTCTCGTTAAGAAGCAGGCCGATCTATTCACCAGAGTCGCAAGAGCGCCACAAGTCGCAATACAAGACTGCTCCTTTCCTCCTTTTGTCGCACGGTTTGTGATCTATCGCCATCGTCTCATCGCGTGTTTTAGTCAGCTCCTCGTTGCTCTGGTTTCCGCATGTCTGGTCCTCCATCCCAAGCCCGAGAGTGTCGTCTCGCTAGTATCCCTTTCTTTCCTCAATTGACGTGTCATCCCATCGATGTCTCCTGTGTGGATTCCGAGATAGACCTGCGTAGTCTCACGTACGTGCTGAGACAAAGGACCACTCAGTGGCGGGCGCACGCGAATGTGGGCGGGTTGGCGATGAATCGTCGGCTTGCAAGCCTCAACCGAGGCAGTGCAAGGAGGAGAAGAGCGACGCTGTCCGACGCCCTGAGGAAAAAGCCAAAACGACCATTGCCATGTCTATTTCAGCCCATGTCCCCATGAAGAGACTTCGTGGCAACCCGTACTGGGAAAACGCCGGGGTGTTTCAGGTGGCACACCCTCTTTCTGGCAGGCTCCGGGGAATGAGAGCACGTTCACGTCTCGGGCATTTGTGAGTTCCCTTGGACGATGGGGTTCAGGTTCCATCCCATCGGGTCGGTGGTGGCGTTCCTGACCATGTCGTAGATTGCCCCTGGCACGGGTCGGGCTGATTGTCTCATGCTCGTTTTACCTGGAATGCGGATAAAGAGAGAAAGGTACTAGCTCGGGATTGCATTGCACGTCTCTGTAGCTAATAACAGGGATGGCTTAGAACGCCCAGGACAGAACTTCGTATTCACAATGCCAGCTCTTGATACCGCGCTGCGACTACCGTGGCACCTTAGCTAAGGAGAGTTATGTTAAATAGCTTGTATGGCACTCAAAATTGTGTGTATTGTGGTCTGTCTCTATCCCCTGATCGCGGTCTAAGGCTGCGATACGGTCCGGAAAGTGGGTCTTCTTCGGGTTCTGCTAGGGGTGACCGCCTTCCTTTTCGGACAGCCTTCGGCGAACGTTCGGCCGATATTATATGACCACCCATAACGCTGTTATATATATGTTCTAATCAAACATACCCCTTTAGCTTAAGGGCTTTATTTACTATTAAGCTATAATCTTTATCCTTCCTTGCTTGCTTTAGTATTGCTAAAAGATCTATTAGTTTTAATTACTTAATAAAATTACTAAATTCTTTCTATCCCTTTGACTATCGTAAGACTACACTTAGGTCACGAGCAGGGGGGTCCAGCCAACCAGAGTAAAGCAGATTAAAGGTACCTCTAACCCCACCTATTTTATGTGGCGATAAAAGTCCCAACAATTCCCTGCTCTACAAAGAGCTACATTGCACTGCTGACAGCGATATCGTGACTGCATTGGTCTCCGGCCTCTGTTGTTGCTCGCTGCTTGCAATGGCTGCCGCGGCCGGCCCTCGCCTAGCCGTACGTTCCTACAAGCTTGACATGCTGACGGATTCTTATTTCGGACCCAATTGTGCTGTGAGACTGGCGTAAATTCGTCCCCAGCCCGAAACCTTTATCGCGATTGACTTTCTGCTGCGTACGCTATAATAAGATCGTTGATAATGCGTTGCCGCCAACTGCCCTATGATGCCTCTGGCTTCCACTGCGGCTGCCCCCTTTGCTGTAAGATGAAGCTATTAACGAGGGTTATTTCTAGCAGAAAGTCCCAAGCTAGGGCCTTCCAGCCGCCCCTGCGTACACAGCGGTCAAGGCCCTAATAAGCTCGCATTTAATCACCACAATCTACAGCATTCATCTCGTTATTATAGGCAGCAGCGATGAATGGGATAGAAATCACTTTAACGGGCTCATAACCAAAGAACCGCTGGATTGGCCGTGCTTGCATTTGGTCTATTGTTAGTCTTTTCCTCTTGCAGTTAAGTCTTTCATCGCCCTTAAACATAGTTGTTAGGAATAATATAAAGGCATTATCTTTCCAAGCGATTTAATTAACTTAATTATTAGCTATAGGGATAGCTTTAATAACATTAAATTTAAGCCTACTAGTAGCTATATTATCCGTAGCTTTAAGCTTAATAAAGAGCTTATAGATACTATAGCTCCTGCGGGCTATACCTATAGCTCTATAACTATATTGCTAGAGAGACTATAGCTTTAATTTATAGCTACTATCTTTATATTGCTTAAGCTATTAACTAACCTAGCTATTAGTATAACGGACCTAGTATTCTATTAGGGAAATAGGTAGGAATTACTAGAAAAGTAATAGTAGCTCTAGGGGTAGGGCTATTATCTTAAAGACCTAGCTTAGAAGGTCTATTAGCTTAAAGTTATAACTATAATCCTAGACTGAATTATATATTAGCTAGTAGGTATTATCTATTAGGTACTTATAGTAGCTTTAAGCCGAATAAAGCTATTATTATTATTATTATTATATTCATACGCTATAGACCTAGAAGGTAGATAGAAGCTATTATTATTATATATATTAACTATCTAGCTAGAGGGCTATTAGGAATCCATAAGAGTATATAGAATAAGTTTTATAAGGAATTAAGCAGGGTTAATTTCATAAGTCCTTAGAGTTACTCTATATACCTTAGCCTTAGTAGAGGCTATATAAAGTATAGTATAGAGATATAGTCTTATAATAGTTAAAGGGATAGTAAGCTTTTTATTAAGCTATTAGTAAGTAGTTATATTATTTAATTTATTATTTATTTATAGATATATAAATATAGCTATTATAACTTTCTAATCCTTCTTTTTATAAAAGGTAGGACTTATAGAGGGCTAAGCCCTAGCGTAACCCTAGGAGCTAGGAGTATTTAGGAAACTTAGCGAGCAATTAGAGACTACTTACTAAGTTAAAGTCTTATATAATACTAATACCTACTATTACTAGATACTTTACCCTAATTATATTACCCTTTATAATTCTTTAACTTCTATACTCTCCTAGGTAACTAGCGTAGAGTATTACGGTAATAATAAACCTATAATAAACTCTAGCGTATATAATATAACTAGCATCTATCCCCCGACTGGCTAGAAATCCCTTAGCGATATAAACTATAGTACTATTAGATATTACAGAAGAACCTATAGAGAAGACTCTCTAATTAGTTAAGCGACTAATTACTAAAGCAATAATAAATAATTAGACTATAGGATATCCTAATATATTACCTAAGCTAAGATATAATCCTCCTATACTAATAACTTAGATAATAGAGCTCTATAAAGACTCTTTAGTATACTAGGAAAGGTTACTAATATAGGAAGATAAATACTACCTAGCGTAAGACTTATACCCCCCTAATAAGCTATATTAATTAGAGGTATACTAAGAAATACTATTACTCCTATAATACTATAAGTAAGGCTAAGTATATTATAAATATTTAGGATTATACTAACCTTATTATAAATATTTAGAATTATATTAGTAATAAAGCTATAGTTAAGATAAGCTAGATATAAGAATAGTTATATAAATACTAGTATAATAATAAGTAATATAAATAGAGCTTATCTAATAGCTTACTAAGTAATCTATAAACCTAACCTAAAAAAGAGATTAGGATAAACTACTAGCCTATAACTATACTATCCTAAAGGAGAAAGCTATAAGTATTTAGATTAATAACTAAATTAAAGTAGTAAAATTAAAGAATAGCTTCTAACTAGGCTACTCCTTACCTAGAAAATTAAATAGGTATTAATAAAGCTTAGCCATATAATATAAATATAATAGCGGAACTATACTAGGAACCTTAGAGAGCTAATATAATCTAAATTCCTTAACTTTATCTATAAGAAATATATAGACTCTACCTAATAATAATATAGTAACTAAACCCTAATAGATTATTTTAATATATAGAACGCAATTTATATATTACTAGGTATATAGGGACTAGAGACTAGTGCTAACTTAGTATACTAATTCTACTTTAGGCTTAAAAAATCTATTAAGAATAAGATTAACTATCTTAAGGTAGACCTTAAAGTTATATAAACTATTATAGATAAAGTAGAAAGACTTTAGCTATATATATCTAAAGATACTAACTAGTTATATAGTAATAGCTAAAAATATATAGTATTAGGGTCTACTTAAGAAGGATTATAGAAAATATTATACCCCTACTAATAAGGATAAAGTATAGGACTAAACCGTAAAGAATAGTTTAGATTAAATTTAAGAGAGAGATTAAGTAAACTATATAATAATTAATAAAAAGATTACTAAGTATTTAGCAAAGGGATATACAATCTTAGTACTATAGAATACTATAAGTATAGTAGATAAGGCTACTTTATCTATAAGTGCTAAAACCCCTTACTACCTAACTAAAATACTAATAAGCTAAACCTATTACAAAAGGCCTAAGTATAGTAAATAGAAGGGTATATAAAGAAGCCCTACTTATTAAGAAATAACTAAGCGCTAGTATTCCTACTAAGATACTAGCGCTAGAACCTAAGATAATACCTATTAGGTACATACAGGGTTGTGAAATTAGTTAGTCCAAAATATACTAACTAAATACTAATTGGAATTAGTTAGTATTTAGTTAGTATTTAGTATAAAAAATTAGTATTAGTACAGGCCCGTACTAACTAATTTGAAATTAGTATTTAGTTAGTATTTAGTACAAAAATTAGTATTAGTATTAGTACAGGCCTATACTAACTAAATACTAATTTTTTAGTATATTAGTACAGAATTAGTATAGTATAGAAATATTAATAGTTTTAATACTTAAGGCTATAATCTTTAGTTATTTAGTTGTTTAGTTATTTAGTTATTTAGTTAACTAATTAGGAATTTAAGTAATAAAATAAATATTTTAATATAGTAAATTAATAATTCACTAAAGCTAATTACTAATTCAAATAATAATATTAATAATAGCTTATTACTAATTTAAGCATTAGGATTAATAATTTACTATAGCTAATTACTAATTCAAATAACAAGATTAATAATAGCTTATTACTAATTCAAGCAATACCATTAATAATAGCTACTTACTAATTCAAGCATTAGGATTAATAATTCACTATAGCTAATTACTAATTCAAGCAATAGGATTAATAATTCACTATAGCTAATTATTAATTTAAGTACTAGGATTAATAATTCATCCCTTTAGCTAGGAGCTATATAAGATACTCTTTATTCCCTCTTTAGCTTCTATTCTACTCATTATCTAATTCATCTAATTACCTATCTTTTCTTTCTTCCTTATGGATTCTAATGATGAATTTAACCCTCTTTCTGAGTCTAATGGTAAGACTATTCCTTTTTTAGAAGAGACTAGCCAGCTAGCCTCTTCTAAAATAGATAGTCTTAACCAATCAAGATTAGACTCAGAAATAGCTTCTTCTTCTTCAAAAGCTATTTCTTCTATTCCTAAAGATCTAGCTGCTAAGATTTATATCTTTAAATATAGTCTATTTCGAAAGACTATATTACCTTCTAAGGAAGGACAAGAGCAGCAAATACAGCTTAATTACACTATATAAGTCCTTTTATATAACCTTATTTTTAAGCTTAAATAAATAGCTAATCTTAATAGGTGTAATTATAAGAAGGTTAAGCCTGTTAGGGGATTCCAATCTTCTAACTTCCAAAAACACTACTAACGCAAACATCCTTTAATTGCTTTTAATAAGCAATCTAAAGCTACTAGAAAAAGAAGTAAGCTATTTTATTTTTTCCTTTTTACTTTAAAAGCTAATTTAAATTAGAAGCAGACTTTCTAAAGCCTAATAGTCCTTCTAACCTTAATTTAAGGACTAAAAAGTCTAAACAAGATCTATCTAGCTATTCTAATAGCTTTTAGGAAGAAGAAGCATTAAAGAAGATTCTTTATTTTCTTATCGAAAATAATCTATCTTTTAATATTTTGAATTCCTATAGTTTCTAAGACCTTCTAACCTATTATAATAAGTAAGTTCTTTCCTATTTTTCTTTCCTATTTTACTTCTAAAATAGATACTAATATAACTTAGGGCTAGTCCTTTAATTAATAGGTGGAAGATTAAAGGTATCTTAAATAATACCTTTAATACTAGCTTATTACAACTAAATAAGCAACTAGAGGAAAATATAGTAGACTTAGGGTTATTTTCCCTAACGTTTAATATATAGACTTCAAACACTCAAACAGCCTATTTAGGCATTATTCTTATCTTCCTAGATAAGGATTTCAAGCTTATTTATAAGCTTATTAGTAAGTAAAGATTTTATTATTCTAATTAATTATAATAATTTCCTATTTAGAAGTTAGCTAATATGTTTAATTTAACTAACTTCTAAATAGGCTTTAATTAGCTTTCTAAAAGCCATACTAGCTTTTATATCTATAAGGAATTTATAGAAGCTTTAAAGCCTTATCCAGCTATTATAGTTAATTCTATATTTAGGTAAGCTTTTCCTTCTAACTTATTTAACTTTTAAGCTAATAAATAACCTTAATAGCATTACAAGAGATAATGCAGCGAATAATAATACATTTATCTCTACTTTTAAAGATAGCTGTTAGCTATCTTTAAATCAGAGATTTAAAGGTAATATTCGCTATATAGCATATATAATTAACCTTATTGCGTAAGATATCCTAAAGGAATTCCTCTTATCTAAGGAATTAGAAATAGCATTATTTACTTAAAGTAATACTATTTTAGAAGATGTCTCTAGCCCCTTATCTAGTAAGTTTACTAATACCCTTAAGTATAAGCTTAATCTAATTTAATATAGCCCTTATTACCTAGATTCGAAGAATAGCTGTTTTAACTAAGTATATAACTAAGGTTAAACAGCTATTAGAAGAGGGAATAAGAAAGTTTAAAAGGGAAAATAAGCTTCTTACTAAGAAGAAGAAGATCCCTTTAGGTAAGCTTCTTTTTATTCCTAATCTTAGTTTTAACCTTAATTTAAGCTAATATTATATTAGATAATTTAACTCACTGGAATTCAATATATCGAATGCTTAAAGCTAGCCTTGAATTAAAAGACCCTTTAACCTATGTCTTTAAGAATACATCTAATATAGAGTTTAAAGAGGTAAAGAGCTAATCTATCATTCTTTTTTTCCTTATAAAAATACTAATGTTTAAATATAGGTTTTTTTAGGAGATATTAACTGGGATTTCCTAATTGAAGTTAAAAGACTATTTAAAGTCTTTATAAGACCTTCAATTAAGCTACAAGGTCAATTTTACACTACTATTCCAGAAGGCTTATTATTTATTTATCAAATTTATAATAAGCTAGAAGCTTTAAAAGAAGCTTTTTCTACTAGTAGTTCTAAACGGCCTAAATTTATAAGTCTTTATTTCCCTATTTTTCTATTTTCCTATTTTTTAAATTAAACTAACCTTTTATTAGGCTAATAGCTATTTATCCCTTATTAATACTATTAATAAGGGTATAAATAAGCTTAAAAAGTACTTTCCTAAAAGCTTAACTAAGAAGGATTTAGTCCGCTATAAGCCCTATCTTTATAGCCTTATTTTAGACCCTAGGTTTAGATTAATACATTTTGAAGATAGTGGTTTATTAGCTTTCTGTCCTACTATTAGTTAAGATATAGTTAACTTATTTAAAGCTGACTATATAAGGTATGTTTTAAAGTGACTATTTTAATTATAAGCTTATATATAATTTTTACTAACTAATTAATAGAGTTAAGCAGGAAAGAGGGGACTTTCAGTAGCCTAATTTATCCTTTGATGAGTTAGGTCCTGAGGCTAGCTTATAAGATAAGCTATCTTCTAATTCAGGGTCTGAAGATGATTTTTATATAAGTAATATTCCTAGGGAAGAGGAATATATTACTTATATAAATGAGGCAGTCTTACCTAAAAGGGTTAGTACTATCCTAGTTTTCTTTAAGCTTAATTAAAATACTAACCTTAATTTAATAGACTGATATTCTAGAATATTGGAGAAATACTGCAATTCGATTTCCTAATTTAGCTATATTAGCTAGATGCTATTTAGCTATTCTAGCTACTTCTGTAGCTATTGAAAGCACCTTTTCAATTAGTAATAATATTATTACTAAATCAAGGAATTGGCTGTTACCTAACACAGTTAGGCAGCTTATTTTTCTTAAAAGCTAGAATAGGTCTTTTAATAACTTAAAATTGGAAGAGGAATAAGGATTTTTTAGTCTTCTACTATTTAATTTAATTAGCTATCTTTACTCTATTGAGTTAATTATTTATTTAATTAACCTAACTATCTTATCCTATAGTTATAATTAACTTACTTTAAGCTATTTAATAGACTATTTATTCTAGCTTTATAATTACTTTAATTAATAAGTATAAATCTATAATAGGTTTAATTATATAATTAGCTTATTAAATTAAGATTATACTCTACCTTAGTAAAATTAGTACAAAATGTACTAATTTTGTACTAATTAGTTAGTATTAGTACAGGGCTATACTAACTAAATATTTTAGTATTTAGTTAGTATTTAGTACAGAAAAATTAGTTAGTATTAGTATAGGCCTATACTAACTAAATACTAATTTTTTTTAGTATATACTAACTAATTTCACAACCCTACTATAGGATCTATATTAAGCTAAGTAACTACTAAAAAACTATATTCTAAATATAGTATAGATATTTTAAGTATATAGTTATACTATTCGGATTAACTAATACTCTAGCTATATTTTAAGTATATATTTACTAAGTACTTACTAGGCTATTAGATACTATATATATTATATACTTACATACTATCCGTATTTACTCCTAGGACTAGGACTAATATATAAAGAATATAGTAAAGGTACTATATAGGCTATAGAGTTTCTAGCTATATACTAAACTCTCTAAGTATTCCTTCTATTAATAAGAAGTTAAATTCCTAGGATATATTATTAACTAGGAAGGAATTAAGATAGAGCTAGGTTAGGTCTAATTAGTTACTAAATAGCTAACGCTAGAAATATTTAAAGATATCTAAGTTTTACTTAATTTCTACTGGGGATTTATATTAAAGTACTCTAAGATTACTAGGCCCCTTATAGTAATACTAAAGGGTAATTAGAATAGTTATACGATAGGAGAGTTTAACTTTTTAAAGGAGGAAAGATAAGCCCTCTAGAACCTTAAAGATAACTTCTACTTAGTAACTATACTCTAATATTAGGACCCTATATTATATACTAGAGTAGAAACTAATATATTAGTGAAAGTAGTATTAAGTATCTTATTATAGCTTATTAGTAATTAATAGTAACTAGTTACCTACTAATTATAGAAGCTACTAGGCTACTAAATAATAAGAGCTCCTTACTATTATTAAAAGCCTAGAATACTAAAGCTATTACCTACTAAGCCTAGGAGAGAAGTTTACACTTTTAACTAACTATATAGTACTAATTAGTATAATATAAGTATCTATAAGAGATCTTTAGGGAAGGCTTACTAGATAAGTATATAAACTAGTACCTTTAATTTTAATATATAATATTAACTAAGAGCTACTAATCTAGTAGATAGGCTCTTAAGAAAACTAGACTATATAAAGAGAGAAATTATATATAAGGATATCCTCCTTATACTAGCTATAAAACTCTAACTACTTAATAATCTATTACTAGAAGTATGCTAAATAATTGCTAACTTACTAGGTAAAAATAAAACTACTAAGGTATTTATTACAGTAGGAAAAGTAAGCTTAACTAGTCCTATAACTACTAGGATAATAAAGAATAAATAGAGAGATAACCTAAAACTAAACTAAGTATATATTATAGTAGTTATAATAAGGGTAAGATAAGTAATAAAATATATTACTAAGTAGCCTAAGACTACTTAATAATAGGAAGGATTAACTCTAGAGGTAAAGGAACTATAAGAAGAAATAATTATCTAAGAATAATATATTCCCTACTTAGTTATAAGAGAGCTTATAGAAAGTAAGACTATATTTCTAGTATAGCTATCTATGAAAATAGAAGAGCTAGTCTAAGGGCTATAGGTAGGAGATCTATTCTATTAATAGTAATTAGTAAAGGTTTAGGGAACTTCTAGTAGCTATAGATACTACTACTATAATAAATAAGGTATACTTTTCTTTAAAGAGAGACTAATTATCCTAGAGTAATATATAATAAGGTAAGAGATCCTTTGCTAATACTATAATAACCCTAGGTTAGGATACCTAGGACTAGCTAAAACCCTAGAGCTTATTATAAGGAAATTCCACTAGAATCTTATCTTAAATAATATAAAAGAGTATATAGAGAGGTATTAGGTATACTAAGGTATATATATACTAAGATATAAGCCTTATAGAAAACTATAACCTCTACTATTATTATTATAAGGTTACTAAGTAATACCTAAGTAAATAGCGAAGAGTATAATACTATCCTAGCCTAACTCTTATATAAGTATATAGAATATAAGTTTAGAACGCTAGAAAGAATTATAAGTAATAAAGATAAACTATTTATAAGTATATTTTAGAAGGACTTTATAAAAGTATAGGTAACCTATTGCTAACTATCTACTATATACTACCCTTAGATAGATAGATAGGTATTAAGTAAGTACTTAAGATAGGGTTGTGAAATTAGTTAGTATATACTAAAAAAATTAGTATTTAGTTAGTATAGGCCTATACTAATACTAACTAATTTTTCTATACTAAATACTAACTAAATACTAAAATATTTAGTTAGTATAGCCCTGTACTAATACTAACTAATTAGTATAAAATTAGTACATTTTGTACTAATTTTACTAAGGTAAAGTATAATCTTAATTTAATAAGCTAATTATATAATTAAACCTATTATAGATTTATACTTATTAATTAAATATAGCTCTTAGCTAAAGAGATAAATTATTAGTAATTAGCTATAGGAAATTATTCATCCTATTTTATAAATTAGTAATTAGCTATAGTAGATTGTTAATTTACTATATTAAAATATTTATTTTATTACCTAAATTCTTAGTATTAATAGTTAACTAAATAACTAAGTAGCTAAATAACTAAAGATAATAGCCTTTAGTATTATACTATACTAATTCTATACTAATATACTAAAAAATTAGTATTTAGTTAGTCTAGGCCTATACTAATACTAATACTAATTTTTATACTAAATACTAACTAAATACTAATTTCAAATTAGTTAGTACGGGCCTATACTAATACTAATTTTTTATACTAAATACTAACTAATTCTAATTAGTATTTAGTTAGTATATTTTAGACTAACTAATTTCATAACCCTAACTTAAGAGTATATACTAATAGGACTCTATATTAATAGGTAGTATAACTATTAGAAGTAGAGTTTACCTATAATAATAGCTAATATAGTACTATTAAGGTCTCCTTAATATAGGCCCTATATAGGTATTACCTAAGAATAGTAAAATATACCTTAATATATATAAAGTCTAATATATAAAGAGTGTAAGAATATATTATAGCCCTTTATAGAGTATATACTAATACTATAAAATACTAAGAGAAGTTAGTAGAGACTTAGAAGAAGTACTATAACTAAAGATATAAGCCCTAAGAATACTATAAGGGATAAGTTATAGGATTATCTATAAGGAACTTCTACTTTAAACATAAGAAACTAGCCTTAAGATTTATTTAGGTAGTAATTATTAAAAAAATTAGATAATAAGTATACTAAGTCTTCCTACCTAAATAATACTAATAAATATATAATGTATTTTTAGTTACCCTCTTAGAACTATAGGTTAATAATAACTATATATATAATAAAGGCTTATAAGACTTAGCTAAGCTTAAAGATAAAGAAGATAAGTAGGAAGTAGAGGATATTATAGCCTATAAATAAAAAGTAAGAGAAACCTTTTACTAAGTTAAATAGGTAAGCTAGCTAATAGAATATAATATATAAGAACTAAAGTACTATCTTAGTAATACTATAAAGACTATATAGTAATATTATAAGTAATAAAAGAAAATATATAAAAAATAGAATAATCAGTAATTTATATATTAGTATAGAGTATATAGTAATAGATCGTAAGACCTAAAAGAAAAAGGAGTACTACTAAACTATTATATTTATACTAGAAGCTAGAAATTCCCTTAAGAAAACCTAAATACTATAAAAAATAAGGTAAAAATCCTAGAACCTAAGACTAATTCTATAACTACTACTTTAGCATAAGATAATAATTACTATAGCGAACGCTAGGCAACTCCTTAATAATAGGAGTATGTAAAGAGATAGCTATACCCTTACCCTTATTTTTAGCCTTGCCTTAACCTTTGCCTTTACCCTTACCTATACCCTAAAGGGAGGCTAAGGACTTGCTAGCCTTAGTTATAGCGGGCGCGCGCTTAACCTATTTAGCAGGGGGCGAAAGCTTAGCGGTAGATTCTCCCTTATTATTAGTAGCAATAAAAGTTATAGCCTTAGCCTTGCCCTTACCCTTAGCCTTACTTATAGTTACGATGGGAGATTTAATGGACGAAATGCGCGAAGTGGATAGCGAAAGGTCGCTATTATCCTTGTTGTTACTAGAGTCATCGGAAGACATAAGAACGGGAGACTCCCTACCCTAGGGGGTAGGATCGGCTGAATTAGGAGCGCTTGAGGCGACTTAGTCGGAAGTAGGAGTAGGCGAAGGGGGATCATAAATAGAAGAGGTGCGGACGGGCTTGAGACCGGAATGCGCTCCCCGATGAATGGGAGCGGAGCTAAAAAACGATAAAGAGTAGATAGGAGTAGTTTTAGTGTTAGCTACCGCGTGGCGAATAGCCGCTATAGTATCGGCATTTATCGTAACTAACTATATAGATAAGCTACCCTCCCTAGATATACTAGCGGGTTTATAGAACTTAGTAAACCTTAAATTCTAGAGAGTAGTTAGGGTTGTGAAATTAGTTAGTACATACTAACTAAATACTAATTTTCTTAGTATTTAGTTAGTACGTACTAAAAAAATTAGTTTTTAGTTAGTACAGGCCTATACTAATACTAACTAATTTTTCTATACTAAATACTAACTAAATACTAAAATAATTAGTTAGTATAGCCCTATACTAATACTAACTAATTAGTACAAAATTAGTACATTTTATACCAATTTTACTAAGGTAAAGTATAATCTTAATTTAATAAGCTAATTATATAATTAAACCTATTATGGATTTATACTTATTAATTAAATATAGCTCTTAGCTAAAGGGATGAATTATTAATCTTATTACTTAAAGTAGTAATTAGCTATAGGAATTTATTCATCCTACTTTATAAATTAGTAATTAGCTATAGTAGATTGTTAATTTACTATATTAAAATATCCATTTTATTACCTAAATTCTTAGTATTAATAGTTAACGAAATAACTAAGTAACTAAATAACTAAAGATAATAGCCTTTAGTATTAAAACTATTAATATTTCTATACTATACTAATTCTGTACTAATATACTAAGAAATTAGTATTTAGTTAGTACAGGCCTATACTAATACTAATACTAATTTTTATACTAAATACTAACTAAATACTAATTTCAAATTAGTTAGTATAGGCCTATACTAATACTAATTTTTTATACTAAATACTAACTAAATACTAACTAATTCCAATTAGTATTTAGTTAGTACATTTTAGACTAACTAATTTCACAACCCTAAGAGTAGTATTAAGCGCTTAGGTATAACTATTATTATAAAGATAGAGAAGCTAGGTAACCTTAAAATAATCTTAGATAAGATCCTTTACTATAATATTAATAAAGCTATACTAGGAAATATTAGTAAATATTTAGCGAATATATACTAGATATATATACTTTAATCTTAAATTCTAAAGATATAAGTTTATAGATTAAGGTAGTTTCTTATAAGTAGAAGAGGGTAAGAGTACTACTAGAAGTAGTAAGGTATATAGGGTTCTTAATATAAAGCTATAAGTTTCGCTAAGCAAAGGAGTACTTCTCTATAGCGTAATAGAGGTACTAGTAACCCTTTGCCAATAGAGGCTTAGGTAAGTTAGAAGGATCCTTAGGACTAAACTTCTAACTAGGGTTATCTTAAGCGAATAGGTAAGAGAGGCGATCCTAGTACTATTAGGCTATATAGAGAAGTTTATAAGGAATCTAGGAAAAGTTAATAGCCGAATGCATGCTAAAGACCTAGCGAAACTTATAGTAGAGTACTTCTTGCTCGCACGCTTATAAATCATATAATAAGACTCTAAGGAGCCCTAGATATAGGCTAACTCGAGATGGTTATGCTTCTGTATTATGTAATAGAAGCAAGGGATCCTGGATATACCCGCGAAGCTATCCTTGGGGGTGTAGTCCTTGTAATAACGAAGGACCTGCTGGGCTCGAATGAGTACTGATATAGCGGAGGAGGAGGCGAAAGCTTGGAGAGGGCTCGATAAGAATGAAGAAAGAGGACGGGAGAGAATAACCTTAAGGTAGGTTAGAGGAAGAACGATGAGCACAAGCAGAAGGCTCGGCGAGGCGTGGTGATGAAGAAGTGGAAGCGGGGCGGAGAAAGATAAACAAGGCCATAGAAATACCGAGTTATGGGTCGAACGGGTAATGTGCCCTACATAGCCTCGGCGGGACCCGTCGCCTAGCAATAAAGAACCCTACAAACACCGCGCCGCGCTGACAAAACAATACTGCGCTGCGCCGATAAAACAATATGGGCTATAATAATAAATAATAAGCCGGAGTGACTAAAGGGAATAATGCCTAGGGACTAGCCTTTAAGACGGGGGGATAATTGTAAGAGGCGGGACCTATAGAGGGCTAAGCCCTAGCGTAGCCCTAGGAGCTACGGGCTCTAGGAGTATTTAGGAAACTCGGCGAGCGGTTAGAGACTACTCGCTAAGTTAAAGTCTTATATAATACTAATACTTACTATTACTAGATACTTTACCCTAGTTATATTACCCTTTATACTTTTAGGTTACTTAAATTAATTTATAATAGAAGGGAAAACCTAATTAATAAGCTATAGAATAAAAACTCTTTACTATCTATACCTAAGGAGGAAGTAAGTTAGGTTTAGTATATATATATATAGTAGTATAGGTTATAGGTAGGTTTCCTTTATAGTAAAAGCTACTAGGTTTAGCCTAGTATAAAGATACTTTAGAAGCTATTATAATAGAACTTTAAGATAGGTAGGCTAGTAAGTTACTAGTAGAGATTTAATAGGGATAAAGTAAATAGTTAGAAGAGGATAAGCAAAACTTAAAAGGATTATTAATAAGTAAGAGAGAAGAGTGAAGAAATATATATAGAAAGAAATTAGAGATTCTTTATTTTATTTATAGAGAGATTATTTTTTCCTTCTTTATAAAGATATAAAAGAGAGAGAGAGCTCTTTAAGCTTAAAGCTTAAGTTCTTTACCTTTATTTATAAGAGATTTTAAATTAGTATTTACCCTTTATCCTTTATATACTAATTTTTAAGCTAGCGATAGGCTATTTTAATACCTAACTAATATTCCTTTCTTACTACTAACTTAATAATTATTTTTTTAAAATAATTTTCTATTAAAGGGTAATAAATATAGAACTACTAAAGTATATATATATAATTTAGTAATAAAGATACTTATATAATATATTTCTATTAATCTTTTTAAGGGATTATTATTAATTTAGAGTATTATTTCTATTCTTTTTTATTGCTAAATTACTTATAAGCTAGGTAAATTAATATAATAAATATTATTAATACTAAGAATTTATTATTATTATTATATTCATACGCTATAGACCTAGAAGGTAGATAGTGCTTCTACTCTATATAGATATAGGAAAAACTAGGTGGATAAAAACCTATATCCTGTCCGTAGTGGGCCTATGTCGGGCCCCTTATACTATCGCTATGCATAAGTAAATAGTCCTTTATGCTAGGACTGGAATTATCCTAGTTCCCTATAATTAGGGAAAAAACCTTAATAGGGAGTAAAGGGGAGGAAAAAGTTGCCTAGAGCGGGCTTATATTAGTTGCGCGGCGGAAGCATGCTAGCAGCTAAGGTATAGGACCTCTATATAGTTATGGTTATGGTTAGAGACCTAGATTTAAGTGGGTAGGTTCAGTCGATAGTAGGTTAGCTATACAGCGCTAAGCTACTAGTGGCTAGTAGCTAGAGGTCTAGGTTTTAAGTGGGTAGATTCGGCTGTTAGTGGGTTAGTTATCCAGCGCTTAGCTGTTAGTAGCTAGCGGTTAGTATGGGCCCGGGGCTCTATAGCTATTAATAGCTACCGGCTGCTACTCTAGATTCTAGTATTTAGTCCTTTCGCTTAGCTTACAATGCCTTCCTTTCTCTCTTCTTTCTTTAATAACTTCTATAAGTCTCCCTATCTTTAGATCCTAACTACGCCTACAGTAGCTATAAGTCTTAGTTACTAAGCTAATATTCTTTCCTCTTCTAGGATTACTAATATATATATCTACTTAGTCTAGTGTTACTAGCATTATAGCTTTGCTATAGTCTTATTACTATAGTAGCTAACTTCTTATAGCTAAAGATAATAATAATAATAATAATAATAATAATAA
>JAZAVK010000189.1:0-67947 GCA_037954305.1 Neonectria magnoliae
CGGATCCTTCGGAGTCTTTGGCTTCAACTAGCTATAGATAAAATCAAGGAAAAGCTAGACCTAGATGACGAGGCCGGTGATGAGGCCGGTGGCGATGGTGTGTTAGTGGTGTGATGCTGTAGATATCTGGAATCCCGATACATATAATATACCCCCCTAGCTTGAAGGTATTCAAGCTGCTAGATAATCTATTCCTTATCCTGAGTAGGATCCCTATTGGAGGGATATCTAAAAAGCTGCCTTATTAAAAGGGATACTGCTAGAGAGGTTTGAAAAATTAAAGGAAAATAGGGATAGGAATAGAAAGAGCTAGTCTTTAATATCTAACTTAATCTAAGACTTAATAACTACTCTAATATCGATAAGACTAATATGTCTAATAAATTCTTTAAATTTCTAGCTAGGTAGAGCTTTAGTTAGACTATTAGCTAGTATTTAAGCTATTAGTATGTATTTAACCCTAAATTACTAATTAAGATAGCCCTAATAAGCCTAGTAGCTATAGATATTAACATACTTAAGTACGGTCTTAATCCTAAGGGTCTTAAGGGTTATAAGCTAGATAGTCTATTAGTTATTATATTTAATAATTAAGGGTTAGTCTAGCTAAAGGCCTAGCTAATCGAATAGCTATTAGGTTGCTAGAGCTTCCTTTACTATATATATAAAGGTAAGGAGCTTAGCTTCTATTAATAATATTATAACTATATTCTATTTCCTAGCTTTCTAGCTAATAGGTCCGCTAAAGAGGGATAAAATCAATCCCTAGGATGATTTCTAGCTTATCTAATTATCTATAAAGGATGCATTAGACACTATTTAAAGGTTAGTGCTATATTAAGCTATTACGGCTATCTTTAAAGTCCTAGGAAAGTTAGGGTTACTAGGAGGGTCCGGATCTCTAAAGGCCTTAGGGTCCTTAAAATCCTTCCCTTAGAATTAAATAGCTAGGAATTATATTGTATAGAGGTAGCTAATAACTTAGTTAGCTATATATTAATAGAGGTCTAATAGATTAATTAAATACTTTACTAGCTTTAAAGCTCCCTTTAAGATATCTAGCTATATAATAATAGCTATATAGTTAATCAATCTAACCTTCTGCTAGAAGAGATAGACCTAAGAGGCTATAGCTTAGATAGGGCTTAGAAGTAGGTTATTTATTAGTAGGGGATTTCCTTTAAAATAATCTATAAGGGTAACTTTAAACTTAGCTATGATATTCTTAATAAAAGAGTCCTAATAGAACTATAGCTTCCTAGCTAGCCTATCCCTTAGGACTCTAATACTAAGGAACTAGCTAAGATACTCTAGATCCTATATCCTATACTAATTTTTTAGCTACTTAATTAGATAGTTAGTAGCTAGCTAATCCTTCTTCTAATATAGTAGGATAATATTATTTATAAAGAAGAAGACTATAATCTAGCTATTATTATAGATATAGGGATCTTTACTAAGTTAGATTAGACCTAGCTACTCGAAGGTCTAAAGGAGGTCTTATTACTAAAGTAAGGGAGATCTATATAGCTTATATAGAGCTTTCTATAGTAAAAGTAGCTAACTAGCCCTTTAGAATCTATTAGGATAGTAAATATAGATAACCTTATCGAGGGGACTATTAGTAAAGGTATTAACTATATCTAGCTACTAGGCCTTAAGATCGAATTTAGTAGCGATAGCTATTAAGACCTTAAATAACTTCCTTACTAGGGTTACTATATAGGTTTCCTTATAGTTATAGGG
Organism: Neonectria magnoliae; assembly: GCA_037954305.1. Lineage (NCBI taxonomy): Eukaryota > Fungi > Ascomycota > Sordariomycetes > Hypocreales > Nectriaceae > Neonectria > Neonectria magnoliae. Next base: position 1,747 of record JAZAVK010000189.1, read on the forward strand.
CTAAAGATCCCCTTAAATATATAGCTATACCTTAAACTAGATAAGGAAGCTATACTTATTTAGCTTATATTTAAAGACCTAGGTAACTAGTAGAGGGTTTCTAGTAGCTTAGTCTTTAGCTATAGCCTTAAAGGTTCCTTAGGCCTATAGGTTACCTATTTCTCTATTAGTAGCTTCCTTAAATTAGGGTCTAAATCAATAATTTTCAAGGTCCCTATAAGTCCTAGGCTCTAGAGGAAGAGACTATCTATAGACCTTTTCCTCTCTTCCGTTAAAAAATACTATAAAAAAGCTAGCCGGTAGATCCTACCTTTAGTATTAAAAGCTTTAAGAAGGTTAAAGACTATATATCTCTTCCTACCTCTAGCGGTACTATCTAGCTAGCCTCTATAGGCTAGAGTCTCTACTAACTACTAGGCTAGCTACCCTACTAGATAGAGAGCTTATTGCCCTTAGGGTTAAATAGGGACCTTCCTTATTAAAGTTAAAGATCTCTTAGTCCTTAGATTAAGAGGTCTTAGCACTAGGGTCTTTAGCTAGGTTAGAGATATTAAGGTCTTTAAAGCTTTAATTAGGACTATAATTAAGGCTTTAAATAGGGCTATAATTAGGGCTTTAATTATCTTATAAGACTATAATTATTAACCTAATATCTTTATTATTTAGTAAATTAGTCTTTAAGTTAGATTTAATATAGTTAGGAAGCTATAGCTATAGTAGCTCTAGCTAATAATAGGGGTTAGGATAATCCTTTAGGTTATAGAGGATATTTTTATTAAAGGTTATATCCCTAACTCTTTAGACCTTAGACTGGCTAGGGACCTAGATTCTATATATATTACTAGATTTATATCTAATAAGGTAGCCCTTTTCTACGTAGGCTAATATCTTAAGAGACTATTTTTAGGTACCTTATAAAGCTTCCTTAGTTAAAGGATAAGCTCTATATCTATAGGTCTTAAGATATATTAGATTAGGCTATGTTTTTCCACTATATTTAGTATCTTATCTATAGGCTTCTAGCTAGTTATAAAGCTATTTAAAAGGGGTCTTTTAGTTGCTAGACTATTAGGGCGATCTATTGTATAAATAGACTACTGTTTTCTAAGTCTCTAGCTAAAGGTTAGCTAGAAGGAAGGATCCTAGCTATATTACCCTAGCCTTAGTCCCTATTACCCCCCTAGATCGCTCTATAGATCTATTTTAAGTAAGTATATAAGGAGCTATTAATTTATCTTTAATCCCTAGGTCCCTAATCTAGTCTTTATAACCTAACCTTAAGGCCCTATTATTATCTCTATAGATTATATAGATAGGTAGCTTATATTACTATTAAGTATAATTTTCGAAGTTCTTAAGAGCGTTTAGAAGGGCCTCTTATATTAGGTTAACTAATAGATAGATAAAGATAATCCCTATAAATTAGTCTTTAATTAGAAGAGCTACCTTTTTACTATTATAGCTAATAGATAGGCTAAAGATATTAATATAGATATACTAAAACAGCCTTAGAGCTATAGACTAAAGGCTCTAGCAAGAGACTAGCTAGGCTACCTTAGCTAGGGAGTAGCTTTTATAGCTAATCTTAGTAGGTCCCTTAACCCTAGTCCCTATTATCTACTTAATAAGGTACTCTAGGGCTAAAGTATTTAAATAACCTAGCCTAAGATACTAAAGCTTAGCTTCCTCTATCTAAGATAGCTTAGGGATCTTAAATAAGGAAAATACTAATACTAGCTAATCTAACTATCTAACTTTATTAAATTTAACAACCTATTAATAATATAGCTATATTATATAAAATAGGGTATCCCTTCCTTTATAGATAGCCCTAGAAGTAGGGTTCTAATTATATCCCTTAGTAATTAGGGTATTAAGGGAGATAATATTTATATAGAAAGTAGGGATATAAGCTACCTTTAGTAGCTAGAAAAGACTATTCTTAATCTAAAGATAGATTTAATTATAGCCTAGGATTTCTATCTAGAAGCCTCCTACGTAGATAACTTTAATCTCCCTAGAAGCTTAATATCCTAGGAATCTTAATAGATTATTATAGATATATATATCTAACCTAGAATCTAGGATAAAGGAATCCTTCAATAGGTAGATTATAGTAGCTAAGAATAATGATTAATCTATCTTTAGTCTAGGCTATAGACCGGACCTCTAATTAAGCTGCTAACTAGGCTACTATCCCAGCCGCTAACCGAGCTACTAAGCTATCTATTAACTAGGCTACTATCCCGGCTGCTAACCAGGCTACTAAGCTATCTATTAACTAGGCTACTATCCCAGCCGCTAACCAGGCTACTAAGCTATCTGCAGAGCTATCTATAGGTCGGGCTACGAGATCGGCTATTGCTATTAACCTCGAAATAGGGGAAAGCTAGCGTTAGCAAAAGTAGATCCTCTGATTTCCCTATCTTTAGAGTCCTCTAGCTTATTATTAGGCCTAGCTTCCTTCCTTTAGGCTTTCTCGATAGCCCTATTAACTTATTCCTTGATCCTAGGCTCTTTAAGCTACCGATTAACCTTAGTCTTAATGTCTTCTCTAGCCTTCTATCCGGAAGGTCTAATCTAGCTGATTAGATAGAAGCATTCTATATAGAAATACTATTTTCCATATATATAGAGCGGCTTAGAGGGGCCCGATCTTATAGGCCTTAGTCTAGAAGATCTAGAGGGGGCCCTAGAGCTAGGGCTAGATCCACTAGATGTCTCAGAAGACCCTTAAAAGCTAGAAAAGCTACCCTTACTAGCTCTTAACGATAAAATCGGGGTCTGTTTTTCGAATATATTACTAATCTTAATACCGTCAGGGATCTTAGCCTTCTATCCCTTTTTATTGCCGCGAGCGATATTTTCAATCATTTGAAGCTAGAAGTTAGAAAAAGCTAGATTGATAGCACTAATAGCTTAAAGGAAATGTTAGGTAGGTCTAATCCCTTAAGCATCCGGAAGGCTAATCTTCTTAGCTTCTGTTAGGACCTTCTGCTAGTTTAGGACCTATTCTATTAATTTAGTCCTATCTAGGCTCTTTAGGACGCTCTAGAAGCATTCTAAAGTCCTGTCTTTAAGATTCTAGCTTATTAGTTTAACTATATCCTTCAGAAGGGATAGCTGCTTGGTAAGGTTATTCTTAGACTCGATAGTGCTATAATAGCTACCGATGGTCTTTATAACGTAAAGCTAGATGGATGTTAGGGCTTTCTGCTTATCCCGATAGACCTAAAGCTTAGTCTTATACTAATTATAAAGGAATTCAAGTCTTCTGAATTAGTTAGAATCTAGGGCCTCTAGCCCTATTGCTCCCGGCTTAACCGTACTAGCTATAGGCTCCGTAGGGGCTGCTAGGACGGGCTTATCGGGCTTGGAAGGGTCCAAATAGACCTAGATATCTAAGGCAGTTGCATGCTTCTAGATGATGCTAATCCATTGTTTCTAGTCACCGTGACCCTAGAGGGTAGTCCGGGAAGAGCTTCCTAGATCTGTTGGATCTATCGGATACAGAGACAGCTATAGTGGAAGCCGTTGATCTAACCTAATAGAGATCTCAAGAGATAATGGAAAAATCCGTCTAGAAGAGAAAGGAAGGATAGCTAGCTAGCTTAACAGTCTGTCAAGTGGCTAGGATAACAGCTTGGTCAGACAGCTAGTCGGACGGCATGTCAGACAGCTAGCTAGTCAGACAGCTAGAAAGAGGGAGCCTGGGAGGCTTTAATAAGATAACTACCGTGACAGCGGCAGAAATAGAAGATAAGAGGGATACCGTTAAGACAGTAAAAATAAGGGCTACTAGAGGAGCTAAAAAGAGATCCTTCTTTTGAGGAAGGAAGGGTGTTAGGAGGGGTCAAAGATAGATGATAAAGGTGATCACTTGGTCAGAGGAGCCGGCCGGGCTCATAACTGTTGCATCTAGTAGATGGATGTGATTATATGTGCGAGAAGCTCTTGATATTCTTTCTATCTAATGAGGGTCTTTGGGTCAGTCTTATAGACGAAGAGACTGATGATGACCTCGGATGACCTCGGACAGCCGAGAGGCTCCGGATCCTTCGGAGTCTTTGGCTTCAACTAGCTATAGATAAAATCAAGGAAAAGCTAGACCTAGATGACGAGGCCGGTGATGAGGCCGGTGGCGATGGTGTGTTAGTGGTGTGATGCTGTAGATATCCGATATCCCGATACATGTGACAACCTGCCTTCGGTGCTATACCGTGCTACCGTTTAAACCAAGCTTGTTCGAACACCTTAAGCAGCCCTTGTGCGCTAATAATGAAGACTTCCCAATGCGAAGAAAATTAAGGGTTCTGCATACGGCATTTTGCTCACAAACGGATGTCCCGAGGTTTGCGCCTCTCCCAAACCACTATGGGGCTGGCGCTCGCAAAAAGAATATGAAGTTAAAGGACTCTAGTGGTGAAGTGGCGCACACGGTATATATTTAGGTAGCTTCTAAGCATATATATTAATTGAGTATGAGGACACAATTGAGACTCATTCTGTACTGAGTCTATAGCCCCTCTTATCTATAGATTGTGCCTTTCCTCTGCCCAGTCTCTAAGACCTGTTTGTAGTGCTACTATTATTTATTCCATTTGATTGACATTATAACCACGGTAACTCTTTGTATACAGCACTTCTACAACGATGGCCAGTCACACTCCCAAATCAGAAGAAGTTACCCAAACGAAAGAAGTAGGACGACTGTATATCTTTCTGTGAGCCGTGAGTTCGCGTGTAGCATTGGCGACCGTCGAATAGCGACCTAAGGGAAGGATCAAGTAGCAAACGAGATGGCAAGCTACAAAACATTCGCAAGCTCTCGACCTCTAGTGTGCGAGGAGTTTCATTACAACAGCATTCAGATCATAACCCTAGAATTAATGGGACCTGTAGCGTGGAAAAGTCGAAGATGGTTGATCTTGCAGCAAAAACGGGATACCATTCCGTCCGAGAGAAAATAGAGCGCTGAAACCAGGTTGATCTGGGGTGTGTTGACTTCAGACGCATGACTCGGCGCAGGAAGACCTGGTCGTTAGCATACCAGCACCAGCCGGCGGTTATTGCTAGTCATCTAGATCTCTTCGTTGCTGCTCTTGCACAGTAAAGCAACGACGAGTACGTCAGCCCTTTCTACTAACCATTTGATGAGACCTAATGCCATGGTATGTATGAACATAATCGAGGGTGCTCCCTATTGCGACATTTCTCGCACGGCTCCTTTCGAGCACGCTTGACCTTGAGCTCACAGCTGGGGCAGCAGGCTTTTCTATGACCTGATCAACACGACAATCGGGAAAATGAGATGGCATCGGACGATTCTGTTCGCATTCGCTTGTGAAGGTGCGATTCCATCAGAAGAGTGCTCGTATTCGGAGCTTTGATCTCCTACTACAATTATGGATACACCTTGGCCTCCTCATGGCTCCGCCGCTGCATAAACTATGCATACACGACAGGTCCTTTAGTTGTTTCTTCACAACTCAACTCATCCACATAACACACCACCGTCAGATCATCACTCGCTCCTCCCAACCAGACTTTATACGCTCCATCTACTTCCGGCACGACCCAATCTTGCGTTTTAACATCCCAAACGCTCAAATCCTTCCTTGTCAACGATATCTTCACCTCCTCCTTCTCCCCCGGCGCCAGCTCTGCCGTCTTCTCGAAATCGCGTAACTGAATAACAGGCGTGTCGTAGCCATTGCCATCGGGAAACTGTACATACGCCTGCACAGAAGCCTTGCCACTGAAGTCCTTGCCCGTGTTGGTGACAACCACGGACAGGTGGTAGGCTTCGTCCCAAAGAGCAGCGTTGCCTCCCTGAGCCCCCCCTGCGCGAGGAGACACAGTCTTCTGGGTTGCCGAGTAGCCGTCAGGGTAGTTGTACTTGGACGTCTTGGCCTTCTCAGCTGCGGCTTTTGCGTCCGACTCGGAAAGCCAGGAGTAGAGGTAGCGCCAGATGGTCTTGAAATCCTTTGGCTTGACCGCTTCTTGGTAATCGGGGATGTCTTGGGAATAGTCCAACACGCCCTCTTTATCTTGACGGCTTGGAGGGTACGTGTCGAGTTGGGTGACTTTCTTAATCGTCGCCTTGGTGTACGAGAAATTTGTGTAGCTGAGTCCGTGGCCAAATGCATACCGAGGGCGGATCTTCTCCTTGTTCAGCCAGCGATAGTCGATGTACAGACCCTCCGAGTACGTATCCTGCGGCGGATCAATAAAGCCAGAGTCGATAAGATCCACGACACTCGCTGGCATGTCGTCCTCGGCATGAGTGATGCTATACGGCAAGTGTCCACTCGGCGACACGGATCCGAATAGCACGTTGGTGAGGGACTTGCCGGCTTCCTGGCCTGGTAGGTGGGCGATGAGCACAGACTTGACGGATGGGAGGTCAATCCATTCCTCGAGCACAAGAGGGCCGACTGTGTGTGCCACGACAATGACGTTGGTGTACTTGGCAGCGGCGGCCTTGACGAGGGCATCGCCGTTGTGCCACGCGTTCAGCCGCGATGCATCCCGGTCGCCGTGGTTTCCTTCAACGGTGTACTGATTCTCACCAGAGTCGGAAGTGATGAACACAATCGCGACGTCATCCTCTGTAGGCTTCGGTACCGACGGGAATTTGTCCGTGTTGTAGAACGTCACCTTCTCGGCTTCCTCCTTGATCGCGCCGATGGGGTCGTCGAGATACATGTAATCGACAGTCCCGGATCCCCAGCCCTGTCCCAGCGTGCCCTTGTTGCAGTTGCGGTCGGCACAGGCGTTGGGTCCGTCGGAGTTCGCCTGTGCTCCGGTGCCGAAGACATACAATGGCCGATCCGCGGAGATTGGGAGCAGCTCATCCTTGTTCTTCAGCATGGTGATGGCGTCTTGGGCGATCTGTCGCGCAACCTTATCATGGTCCGCCTGCACCGCGACGAACTTATTGACGGTGCCTTGGGGTGAATTCGGCCAAGCTGCTGGATACAGCGGGCCAACGGCATTCTTCGTGTTGGTGTCGAAGTTGACCTCGGGAAAACTCCGATCTTGCCCAAGCTGATACCACGACGCAACAATGCGAGTCGCCATATCGTTGAGTCTGTCCATGGGAACCGACCCGTTGAGCGTCGCCCGCGTGAGCTCGTGCATCCACAGCGAATTTCCGAAAAGGGGGATCAGCGGATCGCCGGGCATGCTCATGTCCATGCCCGCGAGCGCCGATCCGACGCCGGTGATTTGCGAGAGCCAGTCGGTCATGACGAAGCCCTGGAAGCCGAGCTCGTCTTTCAAGAGGCCGTTGATGAGGTACGAGTTTTCACTGGACGTGGTGCCGTTTACCTAGATTGGATTGTGAGCTGTGTTTCTGCCGCGTGCAAGTTGGACTTACTCGGTTGTAGGCCGTCATTGCTGCGCCGACGCCGGTGCGGACAGCCTCGGCGAATGGCCAGAGATACAGCTCGTGGAGGGTTCTGTCGTCTTAAGCCGCGTTAGCATCTACAGTCTCCAATATAAGTCGCGAGCATTACCGATATTGGCAGAATACGCAGGAGAAACAACATCTGTGGTTTGCCGACGATACATCTCCTGCTCATTCCCGATGAGATGCTTAATAGTCGCAATCACGCCCTGCTCTTGAATTCCCTTGATTGTCTGACGGGCTCCGACAGCCTGCAACACGGGATCGGCGCCGAAGCCTTCCCAGTTACGACCGCCCTTGGGTTTCCGGCCGAGGGGACCTACCGACGGGCCAAGCCATACGTTGACGCCTTTTCCACGTGCTTCTTTGCCAATGGCTGCACCACGCTGATACAGTAGGTTCTTGTCAAAGGTGGCACCAGCAGTGATTCCGTCGGGGAATACTGTAACATTGTCCGTTTGCCGAACGCCGTTGGCAGCGTCGTTCAGACAGAGTTGGGGGAAGCCGACTCGGTCAGCTGAGCCAGTGTTTCCATTGCAAGGTCTGGCCAGTTGTTAATATTCCGCTTTTACATGCGTTGTGTTGAACGTACCCTACATCATAGTTAATAAAAGGATGATAGCGTTGTCAGGAGGCTCTTACCCATGAACAAGCCAGTCCCAGCAGTGATGTTGGTCTTCTCAGCCAACGTCATCGAATCCACAAGCTTCTTGGCCTTTGCATAGCTACTTGTCCACTCGTCTACCCAGCCACCAAAAGGCGCAGGATAATACGGTAGAGCCTTGTACTCGCTCGCGGTAGCCCTTCTCACCGTGGGCGTCGAAGCGACTGCTACGACGTGGAGCAAAGCCAAAGCAAGTTTTGCGACTCCCATAGCTGCTGCAGTCAAGTGGCGCGAGAGCTAGTGTGACCAAGAACGCGGGGTTCAGCGGTGAACTAGTTGTCTTATATACGTCGTATGAAGACGATAATAGCTGCTGCTATGAGATGCATCCACGGCAAGGACCCATTTGGGAAGTCAAACCGCACGGGAAAGCGGAGTCTTGTGCGATCAGCGGTGATCAGCACCGTGTTTGGAGGCTTGGCTAGCTTTAAAGGGATGGCTCCCGAAGTCTTAGCCCGCTTGATGTGAGGGGAGAGATAATGATCGCCTGGATTGGACGGTGTGTCTCCAGGAACCGAGGTTCCGGCAAAGTCTAAGATGAATAATAGAATAATAATCGTCCAAGAGGGGAGCCGAGTCTGATGATTGTATATAATCCGGGTCTCATGATTTCATCTATTAAGTGGAAACAAAGCTGAGGTGGGCTATTCTCTGATGATTCTTAGCAGATAATCATGGTCAAAGCTCGCTGATTTGCAGAACACTTACCTTTATCTAGAAGTTCCAGTCTCCGCCCTCCGAGTCGCGAACGGCTTGTGACTTTTAGACAACCCGTCTTCTCATCGACATTCCATATACAGCTTCACGATGAACATCACCAACGACATCAAACTCAAATCCCGCAACAAATCCCCCACTAGCAGATAACCCGGGGATCATGGTGATCCTCTACCCCATCGTCTTGCCCATGTTTCGGGACGTACGGCGGGGCATGGCTGTCCGTCAATCACATGGCAGACAACCACGAACAAACCCAATCCACATCCAAACCATGTCTAGATTTCCACAGCCTGGCACAACTCGGAGCCGAAGTGTCTCGCCCTCACCCTACGACAAACGGCCCTGCAGTTTTGACCTCACGGACCTGTTCGTTGCCAAAACGGGCAATTCCCAGCTGCCAAAAAAATCGCCAGGGCTAAAAATAGCTGGGGTCCTAACGAAGTGAAGTGAAACATCGGATTGAAATGGCCAATCCGCGCACACTTGGAGATTCACACAAAACGCAACGCCAGTTGCTTCGTGTCGTGCCTCGGTTTCAAGCTTGGTTCTGCCCCCTCGATCTGGCGCACTGCGTGACTATGTAGATACGTTCCCGCCAATGACGTACTGTTGAGTAGTCGGGTTGAAACGTTCTGGGTTGGGCCCCTCACGGTCTAACGCGTCTGTTTCGATCTTTGTCGTTATCTGACTGTTTGATTACATACTACAATGAGATAGAATGTGCCATGTCATAAATGATTGCCGCCAAGAGGAACCTAGTTCCTACACCGGTTTCGAATCACTCACATACCCCTCTTCTGTCATCTCGACGAGTGTATCACTGACATACCCCTCTTTCTTCTCATTTAAAGAGGGCGAGATATTCTATTCAAATAGCAGACTGGTCGGCTCTTTCTCATCTGCACGACAAGCGCAGTAACTTGATGACTGCTTCCGCAGCTCTGCAAGTCAAACTTGCTTCGCCTTGAGTGTCTGGATCATATTGTTCGCCTTCTCAAGACCGACTTCTCGCAATCCCCCTGCCCTCTAGAGGTTTATCAAGCGTACAGGCTTCAGTGGACGAGAAATGCCTTCCTCACGGGATGCATGGACCGGTATGTGTTAATGACTAGTTACTATAGCCCCTCTCGGGTTGCTTACAATCTCTAGAGGCGAGCCATTTCTGGGAACCGCAGGTATTTCATATAGCATGTGACGAGTTCACAGGGCTTCAATACTTGCGTCTATCCTGCGGTCTCTCAGCCTTCCTATGTGGGACTCAAGATAACTTGGCAAACAAATCAGCTGAAAATACAGCGGACCTCAGCTGCGACCGAGCCAACGCCCTTCGTCGACACATCACCATGCAACATCCGTCCCTCGCCTGGTCCCGCTTCCAAGTCCACCCCGCGCTGGACATTCTCTGGCTGGGTCATTTTGACCTGTTGGACGAAGTGGGCGGTTCTTACGGCGAGCAACTGAACCACATTGAGAACGTGCTGGTTCAAGAGGATGGACTCTGGGCAGATCTTCAACGTGCTGTTGAGATTTTGAAGGCGCTGGAATGCTTGCGCGTTGTGTATGTGTTGGTTGCGGGCAATGATGCATATTGTCAGGGGAAAGTGCAGGAACTCATGGTTCGGGATGAGGTTGTTGTCAAAAGATATGGTTGGCAGGTTGAGTACATTAACTTGGACTGTAAGACCTGCGGAACTCTGTCATATCCCTAGATACTGAGTATTATCCTGGGCACAATATGTAAACATCTCCTCATTCTTGATAACTTCCCTCGTTGATATGACTATGCAGTTCGAGTACATAGCCATCCCTCATGTCCACCACTTACACCTCAGCATACTTATCAGCAAGCCAGTCCAGCGTCTCCATGGCAAGCTGTTGCTCAGCACCCAGCGCACAATGCCCCCCAGCACCCACATCCGTCTCGAACAAGACATAATGCGCCTGCTTTCCAAGCCACCTCGCCACGGTCTCAGGCTGTCCAGGTGCCAGATCGTCGTTTTGACCCGACGCGACGAAGACGGGCACCTTGATGTTCTTGACTTTCTCCTGGTTGAGGAAGAACTTGCCCGTGTTGTCGTACCACTCGTAAGGGCTGGTGGTGTTCCAGGCGAACATGCCCTGCTCGACGCCCCAACGGAGCTTGGAAGAGGCCGTGGGCGCCTTAATGGCCGCGTCGACTATTCCGTCGAAGGCGGTTTTGTTGCCGGACTCGAAAAGTTGGATTAGGCTAGAGGGGAACGCCTCCTCCAGAGCCGCTTGAAGGCTGTACATCCCGTCGATGGCTACTACGGCGGCAAGACGGTGTTCGCGTGTAGCTGCCAGCGGTGCGAGAAGACCACCAAACGAGAGTCCGATCAACGAGACACGACCCACGTCAACATCGTCCCGCGTGTGAAGATAGTCTATCACTGGTGTAATGACTTCCCACCACTCGGGGATAAATGCCTTATTCTGGTCACGTCGCACCGTCGGCTGTCCGGGACCTTCGTAGATGACGCAGTTCCAACCACGTGCGATGATCTCGCGACAACTGCCGTGATACAAAGCTTGCTGAGAGCCGTCGTAGCCGGTGCCGACAATGACGGTAGGAACACGCTTCCCGTAGCGAGGCTCTGCGTGCTCGGGAAGGCGAGAGTCGGCTGGGAAGAAGTAGGCAGGGATGAAGAAACCGTTGGCCTTCAGGTTCAGCTTGACAGCAGGTCGAGGGAGAAGACTGACGGCTTTGTCGAAGTCGGCAATCTGCTTGTCCCACAACGTGTAGATCCTAGAGTCGGAAAGATTCCCATGGAGGAAGAAATCCGCCGCTCTCCAATACGACGACGCGCGGAAGTACGCGGCCCTCGCCGACACGAGCGCATGCCTCTTGTACGACGCGTCGCCCATGGCATGGATCTTCTCCGCCAGGTAGTTGAACTCGTCGTACCAGCTCTCGAAGTTGCCAGGCTCGATCTTGGCTGCGGCCCGGAGGACTTCGCCCGAGGCTGCGCCGCCTTCGTTGGCGAGGGAGAGGTATTCGGTCAGGATGAAGTTGAACTGGCCGTCTGAGCTGAGCTGGTACATGTTTGTTGTTTCGTTGAGGATTGTGATGTTTGGTGGGTAGCTTGTGCTGTGGCTTGCGGTGGCCTAGGAAGATGTTAGCCACTTGCTGCATTTTGAGTATGTAAGAAGGGGCGGAAGACATACAGCCGCGAAGGTAGCACTTAGCGCTACGAGGTTCTTTGGAAACAACATTTTGGGTGTCGTTGCTCAAAGCTGAAGGCGGTGGATGAGAATGATGCAAGTTAGATTATTAGAGTCGTTGCTTCTTCGGCAGACCTGTCTTGTCTTTATATACCTTTCTTACCAGTCGACAGTGTTACACACGTACTCAATAAGCATCAACCCTCGAATAGACTACCCCATTCGTATAGTGGCAATACCCGCTGTCACACCAGCTCAGTTCGAATCAATTTCCAAACCGGTGATAGCGCCGTAGGTCTGCTCGCATGTCAGCCGGAGGACGGAGAGTAATATTGCGGGCCAGTACACTTATGCCGGGAATGTCTGTTAGGAAACGCGGAGGCTCGAATGAAATACCTGTTAGTTCGGCTTTCGGCACCGGGAGGAGGGGATATCCTGACAAGCGCTTACTGGCAATGGACATTGGCGTGCATTTTCCCTTGTCGAGAATAACCAATTATTTCCTAATAAAGGTGAAAGTGCCCTGGAAATCGGGTTATCGGCACTGAATATGACGAATGGAGATATGTTACGACGTCGGAGGCCGCTGTGTCGGTATGTCGGAACTTGGATACACGATGGGGTTTGTTCGGCATGAGAAAACATGCCAGTGTGGGAAGGCGATAGACCTGATAGCCATCTAGTATGAGTAGGCTGGAATGTATTATTCCATAGTATTTTCTTACATGCTGACCTAGTATTGGCGATTTCGGACATCTAGGGTTCGATGACTTAGGTAGGAGTGAGTGATAACTATAATAGATCCATCTCGATCAACCTCTAGGGTAAGCACGTTATTCACAACTAAGTGCACCCTTCACCAACACACGAGGCACGCCTTCTTGGACTCAATAATCTAAATTCGCCATCTATTTATCCACTACATCAATGTTTAATATCAGCTAGTGCGCATCTATGGCGTGGTGGTTAGGAGAGGATGCTCCCTCATGGCTACTTCTTGGTACGAAGCACCAAGGTAATTGGGAATAAGCAAAACATCTACGTATTTCTGGCTCTCTAGTAGAAATAAACTGGCTGTTTTTATTTGAATAGCCTGCACAGCCTGACGAGAACTTACACGCAACGATGTTCTCCTTCAAATTCGAGACCCGAGGGCCGACGTGCGGGGTAAGAAAGCATAATGTCATTACATCACTCGATTCTCCTCAACTTCAACTCAGCTTTCTCTTCAACTATCTAACGTCTCAATCATTTGTCTAAGACCCAACAATGCATCTGCCAAAACTCCCTTTCAACGCCGCATACATCCACCTCAACAACCCCCAAAGACGCAATGCCTTGAGCCTCAGCGTGCTGCACGATCTCAAGACCCAGCTCGTCCGAGCCCTTACATCCCCTACATCCGGCCACCTTCGCATCCTTCCGCCCTTCAAACAAGACCTGCTCTCGAACCTTGAAGACGCCGCGGGTCAAGGACGAAAAAGCCACCAGTGGGAAGAATATGGCTGGCTGGTCGATGCGTCCGAGTGGCGCAGAGAGCGAGCTGGACTGCCGGATGTCTTGGTTCTGCGCAGCGAAGGACCCGTGTTTTCGTCGGGCCATGATCTCAAAGAGCTTGCCAAGTTGGACCATGACCAGGTCAAGCTGTTATTCGCTCTCTGCGCCGAGGTCATGACGCTCATCAAACGCAGTCCCGCGCTTGTCGTGTGTCCCGTCCAAGGCCTCGCCACCGCCGCGGGATTCCAACTCGCCATGTCGACGGACTATCCGATATGCCTCGCGACCACCGAGTTCTGTCTCCCGGGGGCTAAGATCGGCTTGCCCTGCACAAGTCCATCCACCGCTGTATCGCGCCGCTTACCTCCGGGCCAAGCATACCGCCTTCTCGCAACAGCAGAGCCCACCACAGCAGCAGACATGGCCGGCGCCGTAGACGTCGTGCCAATCCCGCAGGATTCTCAATCACCAGAGACAGCCTTCGAGACCCGAGTAGCATCGGTGGTCGAGCGACTCGCCGGCATGGCAGCGCAGCCGCAAGCCGTGGGTAAGTGGGCGTACTGGACGCAGCTGGGGATCAGAGAAGGCGAGAATCCCGGCGGCATCGGGACGGGGAGGTTTGATGGTGATGGGTACGAGGCGGCTGCGAGGTGGGCGGGCAGGGCGATGGCGTTGCATGCGAAGAGTGAGGATGCGAAGGAGGGGATCGATGCGTTTGTGGCGAAACGGAGCCCGAAGTGGGTGAGTCGGTTATAGCAGAGAGATATCAGCATCTCATGCTATGCTTGAAGTCACTTGCAATGCGGAAGACGATGAACAAAGCAGGGTAAAACTTCGATTCAGCTGTACTATACGTACTCGATATGATCTAGTTGTCACATCTAATAGTTCCGTAGAGACCCGCGCTATTGCTGGGCTAATCTCATCACGAAGCCGTCCTAGCCACTCTTGTCCATCTGCGTTTGAGACTTATCACAGTGAATTACTGTGTTTGTCTACTAGAGATAACACTTGCCGTCCAGGGGTATACATGGTACAACCCCTGCGGCACCATCCCGATACCGTTGTCCGCGCCGCAGCCTCTACCGTCACGATAGACCTCCAAGCTAATTGTTCAAGTCATTGCTGCTGTTGTGGCTTCCAGCTTCGTCGGTGGGAGCACTAACCCACGCAATCTAAGTAAGTCACAGAGACATCGTCCACCACCTCATCCGTCCCCTGCTCAAGACATGTCCTCCGCAACCCGATTCCCGAAGAAGCCATCTGCGGTGCACGTGGCGCTCCGATCGCGGGAGCCACCCCCTTTTCCCAATAGTCCGTTTCGGTGAGTGTGGTAGCTTGCGCTATGACTGCTTCCAGCACGAGAATGCGTGTCGTTCTTCAACAAAGTCACAGGCTCAGGTCGTCGCTGGATGTCAGCTCTCCGCCTCGAGAACACAAGGGCCGGCGACGTTTTATTAGTACTACGACAAGCAGTGTTTTGAATGCACTGTGTGATGGTTTTCACCACGCATTAATTTGGCAAGCGGCCGTATAATTCAGGAAATACAGAATTGGGCCCCTGATCCCCCCTATTTTCTCGTTTCCCTTCTCTCGCGTGTTGAGATACTAGAATTTTCCAGTTGATTTAAAATCTACCTTCGTTATAATATTAAAAAGAGACCCATGCAACCATTGACGCCGAGGTTTCCCCAACAGCACGACAATAAAAAACATCAACGGTAAGTGACACCTAGTAAGACCTGGTTCTTGAAATGTAGCTTCAAACAATGCCAAGAATCGGTTCTGATTGGCTTCTGAGGTTTGTAGTTATTAAAGACAGCCGCTCTAGCATCCGGAAGTGTCAATAAAAGAGTGCACCTCCACTTCTTCCTCGAACCCCCGTTCATCATTTTGCTCTTCTGAAAAATCGTCAATCAATAGCCTCATGTCGCTCTGGCCACTACAACTCTTCGTAAACTCGCCATCATGTCCCTTGACCTTGGTGCACCGGAAATCACACGTCCAACTCGTCAACGCGGAAGTCGACCTTGTCAACACGCAGTTCAACTTCAACTACCGCGCGGAAAGAGTAAGCGAAGAAACGACGATCGACTAGAAACGCACTTGGCCAAAAATTAAGGCTTACCAATAAACCGCGGATGTTTTTCCCGCGGTTGATGATCCCATCGCCATGCACACTCGAAGACAGCCTGGTTGAGATTAGCACACTGGTCCTCGCAGGATTGAAGTTCAAGGCTACCTTGAGTACATGCGAGCGCACACTGAATGTGACGATAAGGGTAGGGATAAAGAGAGTGATTAGATAGGACAACCGGAAGTTCGTAACGGTGACCGTACCGAGGTCTATACTTCCGTCACGACGCATTCATGCGAAAAGGCAAAGCGTGAGCCCTCCTCAGATCGAGTTGCGACGGGCCAGCAATTCTCGGAAATCGAGGCAAGCGGGTAAGACAAGGTTCACAGCTAGAACGTGTCGAGCACGCTAGGACAATAAGCAAAAGTGTATCATCTTCGAGACCCGAGCAGGCGTCGCAACTGAACCGATCGAGTTTGTGGGCTTTAGGCTAGGAAATCTTGTTGCTTGGTTTGGACCAGTTCTCCTGGACGACTTCGTCCGACGAGTGGCAAATCCAAGTGGCCGGATGCTTTTCTATAGCTTGTTGTGGCAGCAAGCATCTCAGCTAAGCTTGAAAGGGCGTGGTGATGTGAAAGTGATTCAGCCACCTCCCGCTTTCGTCTCAGCTTCCCCAACAGAGACCGTTTCCCAGATCGTCTGCTGTAAGACCTTACAATGTTTGCTAGTACCGGTGAACACCTATGTCTCCCAGTATATAAAGTAGGTGCCCAATGATAGAGCTAATTGCCCATATCTATGACAAGACAAGACTGCAGATAGACCGTTCAATCCGTAAAAATAGGAGCGTAGACTCACCGACGCTAGCGAACATCCTGAGGTCTCACAGCATTCAACGCTTTCACCATGTTCAGCTACCAAAAACAGACTCAGTCGAAAGCAACGACGCGGGGATGCCGAGACCGCCACCACCGACAAGGCATGTGGCTTGCACAGTGTTTACCGCCAACATTCTGTAGTAGTTAGTCCTGTCTAGGTGCTCCGCTTCAACTCTTTGCTCTCAGTTTTTGAGAGGCGAAGTCCTTTCTTGTCTTGTGTACTTAATCCCCAGCTTCAACCCAAGGTCAGAGCTCGCCTTGGGAAACGGGTCTGCGGAATTGGAACGGATTCTTCAGCCCCCATGAATCCAGCCGGTTAAGGATTTTAGTCCAATCACGTCGACATGAAGTGCTCGTGGGCTTTGTCGACGCTGCTTGTCGCCCTCGTGGGAATCCCTAGAGTTCGCGGTCATCCGTTGTCGCCTTCTACGCTTGACACGCTTCCGCATTGTGCTGTATGTTGAAGCTTTTGTCTTTCAATTCTGCAACGACGGGATTAAACTAACGCCCTATTCAGCTTCAATGTCTCACGACCGCGATTGCCAACTCGACATGTTCGGCGATTAACCAGACGTGCATCTGCACCACCGAGTCACTTCAGGTAGACATGGCTGTCTGCATCACGAATAGCTGCACGATAATGGAGTCACTGAGTATGTCTCTATCCCATCCAAACTCTTACTCAACTAACATCCATATTCGCAGTGACAAAAAACGCAACCTTGAGCTACTGCGGCACCCCGATCCGACACAACCCCATCGACTACACCGCTATCAGCGCAGCATTCGCCATCGTCTCCGGCCTCCTAGTCGCGCTGCGCTTCGCATTCAAGATATCCACGAAGTTCCATCTCGGCCCCGACGACTGGTTCACTCTCACGGCCGCCATCGCCAGCATCCCGCTCACGACACTCGCGATCTACGGCATCTCCTCCAACGGGCTGGGCCACGATATCTGGACCTTGTCGTTTTCCGAGATCAACAACTTCGGCAAGTACTTCCTGGTCATGGAGGTGATATACTTTGCCGAAATCACGCTGCTCAAGATTGCGATGCTGTTCTTTTACCTGCGCATCTTCTCGTCGCCTTGTGTACGACGCTTGCTGTGGGGGACGATCATCTTCAATATCGTGTTCGGTGCTGCTTTCGTCGTCGTTGCTGTGCTTGTGCAGTGTAAACCAGTTAGCTACTACTGGCAAATGTGGGATGATGAGCATGAAAGACAATGTCTGAACCAGAATGCTATTGCATGGTCCAATGCGGCTATTAGCATCGCTCTTGATCTGTGGATGCTAGCGATTCCGCTATCTCAGATCCGTGGTCTACATCTCACGTGGAGAAGAAAAATTGGTGTCGGGGTTATGTTCCTTGTTGGTACTTTGTATGTCCCAGCTCATCTTGTTGTGAACGCACATTGACATGATAATAGCGTCACCATCGTGAGCATCCTGCGTCTCCGATCTCTGGTTCAATTCGGCGCGCAGTCGAAGAACCCTACCTGGGAATACCACGACGTAGCCGTATGGTCCACAATCGAGATCAACGTCGGCATAATCTGCAACTGCATGCCATCCCTTCGCCTTGTTCTTCTTCGCATCTTCCCTGGGCTGGTAGGACCAATCTCGAAGGGTTCAGCTGAGTACGAGGCAAAAGCGCCCATACGGGAGACCAACAGAGGGAGACCTTTAGAAAGGAAGCGAAGATCCAGTATGGCGAGCTCCTTTCTTCGCTCCAAGTCGGAGGGGATCATGCGAAACATGACTTTTACGGTGGAATTCTTGGAAAATGACGAGGCGCATTTGGTTCAAGTGTGGGATCCGAATGATCTGTCGAAATCGGGTACATGCAGTGCTTGGTGATACATTCTTCACGATGGTGATTGGGAGTGGACATTTATTCGAGACTGACCTTACGGCTTTATGTATGATGGACACGACAGGAGCGCAATCATAATGAGAATGAGAATGAGACCAGATATAATAATTTAGCTATAGTCGATGATGGGCCAACAGTTTGGGGTCCGCAGTATGACCTGGGAAATATTACAAGCCTTTCTAATTATCTATGCTCTGGTAGCTCGTGGTGAGTTCAGTCTTGCCAGACACGAAGACATTGCTTTTTGCTCAGCAACTAGATCAACAACGTAGTCGCCGATCATCACTACGAGATCTACTGCCGCGGCGAGCACTATTTCAGTGATTTAGCAAGCAAAGATGCAAGGAACCAGTGACAAAGGGCGCTCAGTCAACTTGTAAGTAAGCAAGCAAGTAAGAAATGAACGGAAGTACAAAACTACGCAAATAGGCAAATACGAAAGTACAAACTAAGCCAGCAGCCAGTCAGCAGACAAGTGAGCGAGCAACCAAATCAGCAAGCAGGCGAGCATATAAGTAAGAACTATGCAGCCAAGGACAAAAGTACGAAAGTAAGTAAGCCAGTCAGCCAGTTAACAAAAGCTCACATCAAATGGCAGAGAATAACCTGTGGATTCCTTGTGGCTGGAACGTGGCTCAAATCAACGCCACAGCGCCCCCTAACGTTGACAGTAGAAACTTCTAAAGAAAACGAATTCTCTTACGCTGTGCTGAGCAATCAATTCGCTAAAGAGAAGAGTCTCGGGCCTTTCGCTCCCATAGAAACACCCTTATGCACGGGGGTCGGTGCACTTTGCCCCTCGGCCAGTTTTCGTTTCGAATCCAGGGTGAGTTAGTTAGTGCCGCATATAGAACGACCCGATGTGACGCCATGCGCGGCGCTTGTGCGTCTTCAGTCGCGGCTCGATGCCCCGGGTTCCAGGCTTGGCCCCCTTTGGGAGACTTCACCGGGCCGCAATGTAACTTGGCCGCCGGAACTAAGCGTAACCGCGGTGCAGGACCCGGCAGACCTGAGTCGTGGCATTGCGGAGCCTTCTCCGCTGCGCTGCGACGTCTCGCGGCAGTGTTGGTTGGGAAACCCTGCGTGCAGGTACGGAAACATGTCTCATCGGGTAATGATCAGTTGGCGGGCCTTGCGTTGCGAACGGTGTTGTATATGCACTGGTTCCGGGTCCAAGTCTAGGGGTCGTTCTTGTAGCTATATTAGACTCCTTCTGCTGCTTCACCGTTTTCAGCTTCTTCCAAGCCCTCTCATTACTCCCATCTCTACTCAGCGTTGCCAATTCAGCCTCACACTAAGCGACCATGGCCTCAGCCGACTACAAAGTGTCGTATACGGTACGTGACGTCACTTACTCCAACGCCTCCGTCTCTGACCGTCTTCTCTAGACCTACCAAAACGTCATTGGTAACAAGTTGACCTCCACGACACAAACCCGACGGGCCATCTGCCCGAGCAACGAAGAACCGCTCTGGGAAGGCCCCGTCTCGACTCAGGAGGATGTCGACGCCGCCGTCAGCGCCGCAAGGGCCGCGTACCCGGCCTGGAAGAAGCTCTCCCACGACGAGCGCGTCGAGTACCTGACCAAGTTCGCCGACGCCCTCGAGGCCAACCAGCAGGAACTCACCGAGCTGCTCGGCAAGGAGGCCGGCAAGCCCGTGCAGTCGGCCAGCTTCGAGGTGTTTGTTGTCAACCTGCTTGCGCGCGAGACGCTGAAGCTGCGGTTGGACGAGGAGACGGCCGAGGACAGTGAAGACGTACGTCACCACCACCAACACTAGCCTTTCGTTGCTATTATCATGCTGACTCTTCGCAGCGCAAGGCCACTGTGCGATACGTCCCCCTGGGCGTCGGCGTCGGCATCGTGCCCTGGAACTTCCCCCTGGCGCTGGGCATCGGCAAGGCCGTCCCCGCACTGCTGGCCGGAAACACCTTCATCTGGAAGCCGTCGCCGTTCTCGCCCTACTCGGCGCTGAAGATCGCCGAGATTGGCGCCAAGGTGCTGCCTCCGGGTGTCTTCCAGGCCATCAGCGGCGAGGACAACCTCGGTCCCATGCTCACCGCCCACCCGGACGTGGCCAAGGTCAGCTTCACGGGCTCGACCGAGACGGGCAAGAAGGTCATGGCGTCGTGCGCTGCGACGCTGAAGCGGGTTACGCTGGAGTTGGGTGGTAACGATGCGGCCATCGTGTGTGACGATGTCGACATTGCGACTGTTTCCGCCCAGGTATGTGTTCTAAATCACCAAGTCTCAGTCAGGCCAACCGCTCACATGCCGTGTTTTTAGGTCGCCTCCTTCGCCTTTGTCCACGCCGGCCAAGTCTGCATGGCCGTCAAGCGCATTTATGTGCACGAGAGCATCTACGACAAGTTCCTCGCGGCCATGGTCGAGGTCGTCAAGTCCTTGAAGGCCGGCGACCACGACGACGCCGAGGCCTTCCTCGGCCCCATCCAGAACCGCATGCAGTTCGACAAGCTGCAGACGACCTACGCACAAATCGCCAAGCATGGCTGGAAGACGGCCGTGGGCGGCCCGCCGGAGAAGAGGGCCGGCAAGGGCTACTTCATGCCGCCGACCATCGTCGACAACCCGCCCGATGACTCGAGCATCGTCGTCGAGGAGCCGTTCGGGCCCATCGTGCCCGTGCTCAAGTGGACGGACGAGGAGGACGTCATCAACCGCGCCAACGCGTCCAAGCTGGGTCTCGGCGCGTCCGTGTGGGCGTCGGATGAAGCCCGTGCTACGCGCATTGCGCAGCAGCTCGAGGCGGGAAGTATCTGGGTCAACACGCACTTTGAGCTTGCGCCGCACATGCCGTTTGGCGGACACAAGCAGAGCGGTCTGGGTATGGATTGGGGTAATGTTGGCTTGAAGGGGTGGTGCAACCCCCAGGCGTGCTGGGTTAAGCACTCTTAGAGTACGGGTTGGTTGGGATATACATGCCCTCGTTATCTAGTGTACCTACGATCTGCAGCGTAAAAAAATAAGCTATTTTTATGTTATCATTATTTGTATTCGTACTGTTGGTTGTTATGGAAGATGGGCAGAACTCAACCTCGGCAAGTCCAGGGTACATGCACTGCACCCCTGTTCACCCTTGAAATATACTATTGACCCTTGCAATATAGTGGAATTCGTCATCTAGAAGAGTTGATCTCCGATAGTGGATGCCTCGGTCTCGGACTTTTGGCCTGGGGCAGATTGCCTAGATAGGACGTTCCATCCAAACCCGGTATTCGTAGATCGGTGAGCAACAAGCTCAAGATTCCTTTACGTACGCTGGCCCTGGAATCCCAACGTCTCCAGAATTCAACCTCATCCCCGCCGCAAACCCTTCTCCTCAAATCAGGTCATACTACCCCAGTCATGGACCGGCTTTTCCCGTCCCTCGCACCACAAAAACCTGGCTTCCTCGCGCCAAGAGAAACCGCCGGATCACCGAACGCGCAATGTTAGCTGCGTCCAGCAGCTATTTCCTTGCGCTACACGGACATTAAGTAGCACGGACTGGGGATGTCTCCACACCGCCATTGCAACGACGGAGCTTTAGGGTGGGAATCTGGACGCAGCGGATCCGCCGCTATTTGCATCGAGTGCGTTTCTGTGAGTAACCGGTAGTTCTATTCGTCCAGGGTTACTGGGCGTTTCAAAAAAAGGACAACGGCGGCTGATCTCTCTGCTTCAAGGCGACCTTTCTCTTACTAGGATGTCGACTTCCAAAGAGGTCCAGCCGACCGGTCTAGATTGAGTTCACGTTTCAAAGTCGATCCGGCCTTTGTGGGCCTTCTTCACATGGCTCGCCGGGCTTTTAACTGGCTCGGCACTGAGCAGCTTCAACAGAGTTCGTCGGTAATCTAGCCACGATACTTAGTCGAGTCCAGCTTGTCGTGTCTTAAGAGAGACGTTGTCGGCACTTGCCAAGCACTCATCCTGGCATTTTTCCATAATTAACTTCCTCGTCCGCCATGCGCTCAGAACACTGTACATCTATTTCCATTCCCGTCCCCAACCATGTGCCCCCGCAAGTCGTCCTTGCCTTCGTCCAGACCTTCACGCCTACCATGCGGCTGAACGACCACGTCGCCGGCTTTGAAGAGATCCCAACCGACCCTAGCTCTCTCCCCGACGACGCCTTCTTCGGGCCGTGTAATCACACCCTCCGCAGCTTTCAGATCCGCGAAGTGACGCAGCTTGCGCCGAGGATTAATAGGGAGGCTACATAGCCGGTTGCCATGCAGTGTATTTCTAATGGTATCAATTGTCGCGCCAAGGCGTTGATGGGAACTGATGTCCGGGCGCGGTGGGCGGTGCGGCTACGTCAGTCGGAAGATTCTCCTACTCACTCGGAGAGCACTTCGAGTTCGACTACACGCGTGGGAGATGAGGAGTGGGAACTGCATGATGAAGTTCTCGTTCATGCTCACAGCCTTATGATGCCGTTCGCCAGATCGGTCATCCATCGAGCCCACTATAAAATTTCCCAGAGGATGGTGGACGAGGTAGTCAAGGGCTACTTTGACGGGACGCTGTACCAATGAGGATAAATTATGGTAGCAGTTTCTGCGGGTAATGCAGTCGCCTAGCTGATATGCGATGGTCGTAGAACTGCGTTTTAAACAAAGGGGCAACACACCTGGCGTGGGGGAAGATGCCAGTTCGACGAAAGACGCGACAGATAAACATGCAGAAGTCGGAGCAACCGGAAACCGCCTTGGCTGTCTAACGGCCAATCTTATCCGATAGACTGCCATCCTCAGGGATAGTCCTCAACACCATAAACAAATGCATCTAGAAACACAAATTCTCGTTTCACCGCGGCGGTGAATAATTCTCCACGAGGCGAAACCTCTCGCTCCAGATTGGACACGCCCGACTTTAAGAGGTGCACCTTGGAAGAACAAGCCTATAGGAGAGTTGCTACAAACTCCACTAGGCCCACAGGCTGCAGTCGGAAGTACAATCATGAGTGGTAATTGGGTTAGCCACGGAAACAGCTCTGCAACGACGAACTCCAGGTTAATGCAGAGGGAACACCATTGAAGCATACACAGTCTAATCAAGATCTCAGGTGTTAGGGAACTGTGCAGCAGGTTGATTTTTGAATCAACGTAGACGTGAAGATTGGGGGTTCAGTGATGCGCTGGGTAAGGCCGAATCTGCGTGAGAGACGGCCTGAACAAGAAGACGGCGACTAAGAACTTGTGGTGTTTTCTGGGCCTGATGATGATTTCTGAGCTCATCGTCGAGGAGATCCTCCTTCCAATTGGGGTATACCATTCTACGGAAACCTGCCTCTCATTATTCTCAACATTTTTTCCGGGTGATGGATGGCCACAAACTCCGTCGGTGGTTTCCACGCAAGCGCAATTGCTTACCGGTTTAGAAATTTACACGTTGGATGGAACGTTCTGGCCGTCTTCTTATTGACACCGATGTGCGTGGGTGGAGTATATGACTTCATTACCTTTCCTTTAGGGTCGTAGGCAACGGAGAGGGGATGGTTTCTTGGATTCTTGACTTTTTGTATTATTTTGCAATCGGTTCTCGAGCGAGATCCTTATGATCTGGAAGTGAACGGGGACGAGCAAAATAAGACTCTGTGAGACATTAGGATGGTAACAATACCTCTTTAAATATCTAAATGGCACAGGAATTCTAGTAGTTATTGAATCTGGAACAAAGTCTAAAAGGTATAGTTGGATCAGAGGTAATAGAATTACCGAGGTAACGTTAAGCCAACGGTCTCGGCCATTTCCGAGTGTTGGATCTTTATCTACTATCTATCTACTATCTCGGGAGTTTTCAATTTCCCCGCACTTGACTCTTCACCCTGTGACTTATCTAAAGGTGTCGTCCCGCGATTTGGAAGATAAACGGAGTCCGCGGCTGCCGATTCCCGGGCCGTCGGGTTTCCATCTATTTACCCGCTGGTTTCTCCAAGATTATTCCGCCCACATTTGGCTTTGAAGACGATTTCTGCTGTCTAGCAAGGAACAGACTCCCAGGCGAGGATATTGTCGCGTGAGCTCTTCTCTATTGCAGGTATATAGTCGCCAGACGGTGAGATATGTGGCAATACGCTGCGCAGATGCGCTCTTCGACCACGATTGTACATCTCCGTCAGAGGCGTGAAAGCATAAGCGGCTCCAGAGGTCAATCAAACAGCACTTACTAGAAGCATAAGTCTCCATTTCGGTAATCGTGCATGTTTCAAAAGAAGTGTCAGGGCTTCAAAAAGGTCAGATTAAAATCCATTTGAGACCATTGGTTACAACCCTCTCTGTAAGCACCGCGAGAGTTTCCGCGATGAATTTGAGTGGCCCTATCGGAATGGTGTTCGGAATTGAGGATATTTTTCCTTTTCCGGATGTAACCAATCGCCGTGTGATTTGTCGAGTTCTTCCTGTCGACTAGCCTTATCTGATGTCATCCGCTGGACTAGCCCGATCCACGAAGTCGTTTGCATATCTACCGACTTGGTTTTAAAGATTCCCGTTGATGCCAATCATCCATCATCAAACCGAAGCAGTTTTGTACAGCCCCTTGTCGAAATATTCTTTGGTAAAAGAATTCTCCAGTACTTAACCGTCAACATGACAAACGACGCCAAACAAAAGCTGCGAGTCGTCATCGTTGGAGCTGGCTTCTGTGGCTTAACGGCCGCCATAGAGTGCCAGCTCCGCGGCATGCATCCCATCGTTGTCGAAGCATACGCCGGCGCCAGCTCGCACGGGGACCTACTGGACTTTGTTCCCAACGCCGGACGTGTCTTCGACTCCTGGGACAACGGCAGGGTGGGTGAGGCACTTCTTGCTGCTGGTGTCAATAGAGCCAAGGCGTTGGACTTTTACAACCAAGACAACGTGTTGCTGCGGAGCGACCCTTGGCCCCAAGGCACCGATCTCAAGGGAATTTTCGCCGGCCATCGAGGCGCCATGCACGAGATTGTGTACAATTACGCCAATAGCCTTGGGATTGAGATGCACTTCAACTCCAAGGTGGTGGAATACCTGGACTCCGACAAGGAACGTGGCGTGGTCATCGCCGAGACCGGAAAAAAGATCCTCGGCGACGTGGTGCTCGCTTGTGATGGCCCCAAGTCTCTCGCGCGGTCGCAGCTGCTTGGACTGCCTGAGAGCAGAGTCAACAGCGGCTATGCGATTTTCAGAGCCTTCTTTGAGCTCACGGACGAGATGCTGAAGGAGCCTCTCTTGGCGGAGCTCACCAAGAAGGACGAGGACACGACGAGGTTCTGGGTCGGCGAGGACATGCACGGTTTCATCTACACGTGGAACCAGGGTCGGTGAGTGACATCTCTCTTAGCACTTCATGAACGGTACCACTGATGGTTTCTTGTAGGGACTGTGCTTGGGTCTTGACTCACCTTGACGACGCGGACATCAAGGAGAGCTGGTCCTTCCCAGCCAAGAAGGAAGACGTATACTCTTATCTGAAGCAAGCCCGGTTCCCAGAGGTATGGAACCGCGTGGTCGCTTTGACTCCGGAGGACAGAATGGTCGACTATGTAAGTACTCTGTTGGTTTGTTTGGCTGCTTCTGGTACAGGCACTGATCATTTACTCTGTACAGAAACTCGTCTGGAGAGATCCTCTCAAGACGTGGCTTTCGCCTTCAAAACGGTGTGCGGTTATGGGCGACGCGGCGCATTGCCATTTGCCGACCTCTGCGAATGGTGCTTGCCAGGCTGTGGAAGATGCCGCCACAATGGCAATTTGCTTAGAAAAGGTAGACAAGCCTACACAGTAGCCCTTCAAACCCAAGTAGCTAACATCATGACAGGCACAAGGCGACGTCCCGCTCGCCCTGCAAGTGTTTGAGCGCATCCGCTTCAACAGATCCCACGTCATCCACCAAGCCTCCATCTCCACGCGCAACATCTACCACAAGAACAACTGGACGCTGGAAATGGTCAAGAAACACCCCGATTCTCTCGTCATGCCTCTTCTCGATTGGGTTCTTGACTTTGACTGCCAGAAGAATGCAGAGGAGAACTACGCTCGTCTGGCAGAGGATGTCAAGTCTGGTAAGACTGGAACTATAGAGGAGCTGTCGTTGCCCGCCGGTGGAAACTATGATAGTATGAATTTGAAGGAGGAGGACAATAAGGCGGCAGCGTTGCAGAAGGTGGTGTAGGTGTACACTGTCTTGTGAAAAAATTGCTTATGTCCTAATGCGTAACATTCATCATTCATGTCCGAAATCCAAGGCTTCAAGGAGGGTTTCAGGGATACATCTCCTCTAACTCTGTAAACCGACATCTCGGCCAATATCCGTATCCGAATTCAACATCCACTGCCGCAAGAATATCCTCCACAGTTGTATCGGAATATCGATGTGTATCAGGACACATGATCCTTCGGAGGCTCGGAAATTGCCCCGGATGAAGCATCTTGCGTCCAGCCAGACGGAGCAGCTCCTTCTTAAGGTCAATGTGATGTTCCGTCTGCCCGTGAGGGAGGTAGAGTGACACGATCGAGGACGGCAAGTGCTGTCGCAGTGAATCAAAGTGATACTTGGTCGGGTCAGCCGGGATGGGGATTGTGTATGAGCTGATCAGCAGGTTCTCCAAGACCGGGAAGTCCTGAAGACTAGTTTCCAGGCCATGATCACTAAACGTACTGAATTCAAAGACGTCCTGGGCACTGAGGTCGAGATGTAGCGATTTGAGGGACTCTCGATGCTGACGGAGGCTCCTCACTGCGTCAGTAAGTCGAAAGTTGTTACGGCCACGACCAGCGGTCAATGGCGCCGGCGGCGAATGATACGTTCCAGCTTCGTATACGAATGTGTGTAAGTGCCCCGTACACGCAGAGAGCAACTTTTCAAAGTCCGCTTTTGACATTTCGCGGCTCGAGACCCGCAGGACCTTGAGGTTCGGCATGGGGGGAATCGGAGACGTCATGGCACGCAAGAAGATATTCAGACATTCCAACCGCGGTGCTAATTCTAGAAATGGCTCGGCGCGGATGCTGAGGTTCAGCATCTTCACGCTCAGTGTAGACACGTCGAGGGCCGCCAGGGCTGATGGGGTAATCGACCGGATGGTTGGGTGGTTGTTTTCCCAGTTGAAGGTGCTTTCAACGCTGGGCTGTTGCACGTTCGGCAGCTGGGCGATCAGCATGGTTACCATCTCTGTCGCCAGCCACGCGAGGCCGTCGTTCCAGATGTGGCGGAATATGAGCTCGAGGAGTTCCTCGTCACTTGAAATGTCCCCTTCGCAGATCAAGACGAGGATCGCGCGGGCCAAATGGCTCGTCGGCCTGTCGTCATTTGCGAGCTCCGAGATACGCTGCCTCCATGCCGTAGAGAGGTCGATCCCCAGGGCCCTTGCGCAATAGTTGAGCACGGCGCACGCTTCAGCGACGCTGAACGGCTTCAGGTTGCGACCCTCTTCTTGGCTTGCAGGGCAGAAGAGGAACGCCTGGATGGACACGCGCTGGACACGGAGAGCTAGATCCCGTCGATCGGCCACGGTGCGCATGAACAAGGTGATGGATGCGGCCTTGCCAGTCGTACTTCCACGAGGCGGAGGAGTCGCCGTGGCCGAGGACAAACTCGCGGTACAGGATGGGTTGGGCGATGAGTTGGAATCTCTTGGAGACGAGGCACAGCGAAAACAGGGCGTGGCGGTCTAGCGAGTACCATGACTTTTCATCATCCTTTTATTATTGTCTTCCCAGTTGTTTGAATCGCTGTTCTTGGTGTTGTTGCACGGTGCCAACGTCAGACGGTTGGTCGTGTTCGCCGCAGCAATGGAGACAGTAGTTGTTAAAGATGAGAGCCAGGACCTCAGTTGGGAGGTCAGCGAGAGCCACAGAGGTCATCTTTCGACGGTTTTAATTATTCTAGTCGCGATGCATCAAGGCGATGAGGCGATCGATGGTTCTCTTACAGAAGAGAGACTTTTGCAAGAGTAAGACGGCCGTAATGATGAGAGATCCTGGGCCAAAAATATGCAGGGCGCCACGTGACGAGAATCGAGTCGCAATGGAGCAAATGTGGTAGAACCAATGACCTTATAAGCCTCTTCAAGGCATAGCTACCAGACTAGTATTTGAGATATGCCCTATTACAGACGTTGTTAGATTATGCTATTCGCTAGTATAGTTGGTCTATTCCACAATCATTTCTCAAGCTTCTTATCGTCAGTTTAGTTCAAGAACAATCATGCCAAGTGGTACAAATGCAACCTGGGTTATAGTTAATAAGCTTCATTCTAGAGCAAAGCTGAACCTCTGGCTTACCAGTCTTCTGGAACTTTTGGCTCTCCCAGCATCCTAACTGAGTTCGCGGCCTGCGGCATATTAAGATCCCTCGCCAGCTCTTGTAGAAATGCAGCGGCGTACTTCCTGGCCGACGGAGAGTATAGTTTAGAAGTCAAGAGAATGCTCAGC
Source organism: Neonectria magnoliae (assembly GCA_037954305.1). NCBI lineage: Eukaryota > Fungi > Ascomycota > Sordariomycetes > Hypocreales > Nectriaceae > Neonectria > Neonectria magnoliae. The sequence goes on from JAZAVK010000189.1 coordinate 30,464, forward strand.
GGCCAGATCAAGGTCCTGGCCGAAGGACAAAACTTCCCTCGGCCTTTGTTTGGCTCCAAAAAGTCGGGCACGCTGGCAAGCACGCCTGTCGCGACCTCGGCCATGTTTTCCGCCGCTATTTCCTGCAGCCGTTCAAGATGTTTGCACTTACAGTGAGGGCCACACGGAGCATCGTCGGTTTTGTCCTCGAGGTGTGGGTTGTCGAAGCCGAGCGATATTCCTCGCCAGATGAGCTCGTTGAGAAACATGCGTATCATCCGGACGGCGCTCCAGAACTTTGCAACGCGGTGACTGGGATAGGAATACGCGATGCGGCGATAGGCCCACGGAGGAGTTTCCTGGCTGGGCCGTACCGTATAACGCATTTCCTCTTCGAGGTTATCGGTGAGAGCGTTGATGACCTTGTCCAGATGCACAGCCTCGTAGATAAGTTCCGGGCTTGGAGACGTTGTGGCTCGGGCTCTGAGACATGCGGTTCCGTCTATTAATGGACCAAGACGGAGAGCAAGGTCTTTGGGGTTGAGGAACGGTATTGCTTCCTGATGTAGTGTGAGGCACTCGCTTGGAACGGCCACGATTCTCTGCACGCAGCTGGTGCGTATGTTGGTGATTGTCTGGATAAAGAGATGATGTGCCAGCTTTGACTTGAACTGGTGTTTTCCTCTTAAGCGCAGAAGCTCTAACGCACCGAGAGTATGTGCCGTCCAGCTTTTGGGTGACTGGGTTCCCTGGAAGATGATAGCTTCGAACAGACCGAGGAGCAGCACTGCCGCGAGCGTTCTGTCCAAGATTGCTTCCGCGGGACACACCAGCGACGCGTTGGTCTGGGCGAGAGCAAGGGCGTAGTGTGACCTCGCGGTCTTCATGTAGCTTGCGTCTCGAACTCTGAGGGCAAAGGTGGCGAATGAGACGGCGCGGACGGCGGACGATACGGCGTCTTTGGCGACGGGGCCAGAGGTGTAAAGGCCTGGGAGGTATGCTTCGAAGGGAGAGGCGATGATGAAGGAGGTCATGAAGTAGGTGATGGCTGGGATTTCGAGAGGTTCAGGGAAGATATCCAGGGGTGGAAGGAAGGCAGTTGTCTGGTCTACTTGGTCGTGATACTCGTAGTCTTCAAGAGCATCGCTTCGGGTCGATACGGCAAAGGAGGAAACTGCAGCAGCATATTTCTTCTTCTTCGCTTTCTGGGCCTTGTGCGCAACAACAGCCGTCTCGTCTCTCAAGCGCAACTCGGAGGGATTCCTATATCCCAGACACGGGATCTGCTTGCGGAAGCATTGCGTGCAGCCAGGCTTGGCACGATCGCACTAAATAGAGGGTTTGTTAGAGGGCCACGGTATGATTTGGGAATCTACCCACCTTCAATCGCTTTTCCCGACAGGCATGGCAGGCAGTTGACGGACGGCCACTAAACACCATGTTTCTTAACAGTCTGCTGCACAGGGGGAGCTGCCAAGGATGATGCGGTGTTTGCAAAGAAAAAGACCCAGGACGAGAGAGTGAGTTGGTGATGACATGTCGGTTCTCTGCCAATAGGAACTATCTTCAGTGCTGACGGGACGGTGCCGGACAGCCGGCGATGACTCCACCACCTCGATGTAGCGTCGACATGCCCACCAGAAGAAGAATAGTGTAGGGGCTGACATGGTGTAGGCTGTTATTGGCCTATTTCATTCTCTCAATCCTTCCTTCGATAAGTACTCAGGCATTCAGACCACGTTGCTTCACACCCTTGTAATTATGTATGAAGATCTCCTGTCCCCCATAGCGTCGAAATGCCCACTACAAGAGGAATGGCGTGTCACTGACGCACTCGGCCTCGCCGCCTCTCACACAACCATTCCCTCAACTCGGTCGGCAGACTGCTCCCGCTTGCCTCGAAACACGTCGGTGAGAGCATGAGCTGCAAGTGATGCTACGCCCAGCTTGCCACCCCCAAAGTCGCCTCGTCCTGCCCGGTACAGGAACCTTTCTTGATTGCTACGCTTGAAGCCGTCATCCTTGTCTAGGACGGGTTCCAGCGATAGCCCAGAGGTACACCAAAACAACCATTATTTCCTCAATCCTCGCCATGAATAGCTCCGCCAGGACTGATGATGTCGATCCACTTGCAATGGAAAAATGAGAGCTGTTGGAGAATACGGCCAGGAAGGAGTAAATGATGCGTATCAGCAGTACCGGGAGCGGGACGGCCACAGCGCAGAGCAACCTTCCTTCTCCACGTCCCGTTGTATCTCGTCCTACTGCAGCGCCCACGACTAGAAAAGCCAGGAATATAAACACGACCAAGAACAGAACTACTCCTGCCTGTGTCGTCGTTTGGTCTTCAATCTCGGCTGGTTTGTCTGCCGAGGCTCCTCCGACAATGCAAAGGATGAGAGCGACGGTAGCGGGAATCTGGACGACCTTGACGACGCCAAAGGAAAACAGCAAGTTCCACGGTGTCTCGAGTATAGAATACCAACTAACGCGTCCTTCGTTAGTATCTTGGGAGGAGAAGGAAGGAAATGGTGTGCAGCTGCTTGGCACTTACACCCGAGATACGATCCTCAGAGACGCCAACAAGAGAGGCGACAAGCCCAGAAAGCCTGCGATGATGGCAATGGTCCAAGCCGCATCCAACTGGATAGTTATGGTTGCAATCTGGGCAGAGCGGCCAACAACACGGATAATGCTGAATATGGTGAGAAAGATCCAGCCTGAGCTTTTGGAAAAGCCGTGGCGAGCCGATACCCAGATACTGCCACCAAGAGCTGCAATGTAGTATATGAGCTGCCAAATGGCGATGCCGTCGGTAAGAGTGATGTGGCCCATTTCGGGTTGTCAAAGGATCAGTTTGATATCCTCGTGAGACGATGAATGTAGTTCTCGGGATCAAAGACATTGCCCGTGGCTCAATGTTAAATATTCATGAGATACGAGCTGGTCGAAATGCATTCTCTAATAAGTTACCTCAAGTTTCGTCACTGACATGAGGCTCAGCTACTTTACTGCATGATTAGACCAAACAAGCCCTGCTTCGGCGATGCCGTTGTCCAATCGCAACAATGACACAAAGTCTCATACCCGTTGGATCACCGGTTGAAATCAATTTCCTAACAGCCATCATCAGCCTTACGAGACTAGGGTCGAAATGCTCCCCCAAAAACGGTTTGGTGCGGATATGCAGGATTCTCACCTCCGCCTCATATCTCGGCATTACTTGCCGGTCTGTAACACTGCCCTTCTGTTCCCATAGGCTGGTAGTTAGTTTCATTGCCTACGACACGTCGAAACAGTTACCATTTTCGGTGTTTGGATAGATTTTCGTCACTGTCTTTCTTCCCATGTATCAGGACCACAATCTGTATAAATATCATCTTCTCTCGTTCTTTCTGCGGCATGCTCCAACCAAGTTCATCCTATTCCTCGCATCGCAGTCTCCCCTTCTCAGAACCAACTCTTCACCTCTCGGCCTATACCACCACGCTACAAGATGGCAATCGGCCCTCGAGGATACGTATCCATTGCTGAGCTCGTCGTCTACATTCCCGCCCTAGTCCTAGCCTTCATCGTCTGCTCTCGCTATGGCTTCAACAGAACCTTGGGCTGGGTCTTCACTGTCATTCTTTGTCTGGTCCGAATAATTGGCAGTATCTGCCAGCTTGTTACCTACGGCAACCACTCCACCGGTCTTCTTCAGGCGACAATCATCATCGACTCTATTGGAATTTCTCCCTTGCTACTCTCGACGTTGGGAATGCTGTCCAGATAGTCAGTCACTACGGTTTATCCTCGTAAGCATTCCTTTGACTGACAAGACACCATCGTTTAGTGTTGACTGGATCCGCTCTCGTGAGACTCCAACTTTCAGCGTCAAGCAGTTTCGCATTGTTCAGCTCTTCATCACCCTGGGCCTGATTTTTAGCATTGTGGGCGGAACGGATGGAACCCCGTCTTCCACTGGTACCATCAAGCCTTCCACAATGAGCCAGGTCGCTATCATCCTGTACATTGTTGCATTTGTCGCAATGGTCTTCATTCTTGTCATTTCCTCTCAGAATCGACCCTCGGTCCCCATTCAGGAGCGTCGCATCCCAATCTCAGTTGCACTCGCGTTCCCCTTCATCATGGTCCGACTCTTGTATTCGATACTGGCGGTCTTCATTCACAACCATATCTTTTCAATCATTAACGGCAACGTCCCGGTCTTTGTCTGTATGGCTGCCATCGAGGAATTCGTCGTTGTCGTTAACTATCTTCTGCTAGGTTTCAGCTTAAACAAGTTAGAGCCCGGTCAGGTGGGAGACCTGAGCAGCCGCCCTTGGAAGAGGGGAAATAAATAGAAAAAGAATCAGTCGCGGAGGCAGGAAAGGGCTAACCAGTATAATGCGACCGAGCTCAACGATGGACGTTAAACAAGGACGCGTTACAGCGAAGGGTAGATACGACACATGGAGAGAGAAAATGCTGGGGTAATCAATGCCTTGATGGAATGGGAGAGAGATAGATGTTCCTCATGTTGAGAAGCTTGCCCTGCAGGTGGCCGGACGACGAAGATTTCTCAGCTTTATACACTTGACCTCACTTTTTCCTGGATAATTTAGACCGTAATAATACACAGAGTAGAAATCAAGTATAAAATAGGATATGTTATTGTTCAAGTTCAGTTGTTACATGGTTGCATTATCATCGGTTTCTTCATCGTGCAGGCAGGGCCCTGGTGCCAGAAATAAGCACGATCAGTCGGGTTTTCGACCGCGTCTCAGGTGCTAGGCCACAGGTAAATCTTTTTCCCTCATCTCCAACCTGGATGCATCTGCAACCATCTATAACATATTGAGTAAGAATTGATTGCTCTTAAAACTGAGAGTCTCTTCATCTGATGAAGATGGATGGCTTCACTTCATGTTCAAGCTTCAATCAAACGAGAGATAACCACTGAACGCCGCTAGAATAGCCTGCACTGTTGTCAGATAAGAGTAAGCCTCGACAAGTCCAAACTGATAAGCGTGATTCCCCCAGCCTTAGTTTCACTCCAACATTTCTGATGACACGATATGGACCCCGATACTATCGCGAAGCAGAAGAGAAAGCGTGCCGGATGCATCGGGTGCAAACTGCGACGCAAGAAGTGCAGCTACGAGAAGCCGCAGTGCGCAAATTGCCTGAGAAATGGCATTCTGTGCACTTGGCCAGAGCTGGGGAACACGAAGCATGCCGAGCTATTCAGGAGGACGAACCCAACGCATCGGGCGGCGAGGTCGGCAGGATCCTCCAAAGCGACGGACATGAGTCTATTAAACACGAGTTCTCCATCTCCAGATGCATCGACCGACAGCGACTCGATCATGCAACTGCTCAGCATGGTTCCCCGCCCGCTGGATCCGCAAATGCTCATGGGCAACCTCCGACTCCCCGTCTCGAGAAGATTATTCCACCACTACCTTCATCGCACAAACAAGGTCATTGCCATCTGCCAGGGAAAGAGGAATCCTTTCGTCGCGGAGTTGATCCCGATGGCCATGTCCAGCGACTTGATCCTCGATGGCCTGTTAGCGTGTACCGGAATTCACTATGCGGACCTCGCTGGCGGCCCGGTTGAACAGACGACATGGCTTCATTACGGCCAGGCGATCCAGGGCCAGAAGTTCGGCTTGACTTGGTTGGCTGAAGGGTAGAGTTAGCTTCTAGTGCCGCTGTTGGTCACGGCAATGCTTCTCTGCATCGTCGAGGTACGCCATACTTAAATCCTGCCTTTGGGTCTTCATTAACAAGGTTAGACGTTCCGTGCCGACTCCGGTGCTTGGGCTCTCCATCACCTCAAAGCCGCCAGCGTCTTGCTGAGAAAGGTGCTTGAGCTTCCAGACAACCAACTGGGCGACCAGACGAGGGCATTTCTGGTTGAGCGGTATGCCTACACTATGACGCTCGCGCACATAACCATGGGGGCAGAGTCGGACGAGTGGGTAGTCTACGACTCAGATTTGCTCTTTCCGGCGATGCAAAACTCTCTAAGCTCTGGGTGCGTCCATGAGCTCTTCCAGCTCATTCCGAGAGTGTCCATCGTGTCTCGTCGATGGGTTGCGGAAAGGCAAATCGGGTTGGTGTCTGACGACATGATAATAGAGCACGAGTCGCTACGTTTTGCTGTCTCCTCATGGCATACTGGCTCCGACGACGAGATCCACGGTCTCTGTGGGAGGCTCTACCAACAAGCCCTCTTGGTATACCTCGCCGCCTCATCCACATCGGGAACAGAGCTACAAGCGAGATATTCCAACGAAGTTCAAGAGGCCTTCGACAACTTCATCCCGCTTCTTGAGTCAATATCTCCAGATTCCTCCATCTCAACAACGCTCTGTTGGCCGCTGGTCATCTTTGGGTCCTGTGCACGAACCGTCCAGCACCGAGAGGTTATTAGTCGATGACTGGACGTGCTTTCGAGTGTTTACTCCGCACAGAGCGTGAGAGATACGAAGAAGTTGTTGGAGAAGCTGTGGCTGGAGGACGACCCAAGTATGGCGAATCCTCTGTGTCTGGAACGGATGATGAAGCAGGAGAGGACGACGGTATTATTTTTCTAAGCATGTAGTCATATTGGTACAAGACAATTTCAGGGACATAAGGGCATTTGGTCTAGAAGGACTAATTGAGAACAGTCTTTCATGTCATGATTTTGCTATATGCTTTTGTCCCTATTGGTATCGCTAGAACACACCCATTCAACGAACTATTTATAGACCAGCCAGACAAGTCGTCTACGACCCTACCAAGGAACCTTGCTAGGCAACTCTCCATCAGCACAGACTCCATCCTTTACCTGCTTCTTGTGCAGGCCATCAAGATAAGGCAGTAGAACACCCTCGTACAAATGACGCCCTTTGTGTCTGTGACCAAGTTAATTAGTTGCCACTCATCAAACGTCTCAGAAGACTTACTCAGCCAGCTCAGGACCTTAACTGCGTATAAGTGAAGCCATACGACCTGGGACGCCTGTCTCCTGTACAACCTCTGCCATCGGTTCGATGTAGGTGTGCACCATCCAAACAATGGCTCCTGACTTGGGTAGGCGTCGAAGAACCTGTCTTTCCTGACGGAACTAAAGCTGGGAAATGTCGCTGACGGGACCGGGCGGCTGCCAGATTCCGTGACTGGCAGTTCCAACGCCTGGTCCGCGGATCTTGGGGTCCCAGTCATCCTCGGGGCCCATTGTGAGAGTTGGCCAGTGGAAGTCGTCTGCGGAGAGTTAGAGAATACTCGTCCATTGTCACGAGCTTGCTTTACCATGAATGCTGATACCGGTAGCTACCAAGAGCGTTAGTAGTGTTATAAATCATCCCCCAAAAGACTTAGTGTTGCGATGGATGGGCGACTCGACCTTCAACTTGGCCAGGAACCGATCCAGAGGCCGCTGAAGCTGTTCCGCGTAGTGAGGGATATGGCCGTCAAAATGCTGGTCTGCAAGACCCTTGCCTAGTTTGTCTTTAAGCCTCTACCCGCCTCCAATACCAAGCATCATAGCAACAAGTTGATAATATCCGTCGTCGCCTTAGACAAGAATGTTGATATCCGCTGGCTGGATGAGTCCAGCTACGATCAAGGGATCCTCTTTTGTGAGGTCATACGATGCACCTAGCTCTGGCATCTCAATCTTGGTAATAGATCCCTCGCCACCCCACCCAAGGGTGTTTTTCTGGGACCGTTCGATCGAGTAGACTTGAGGGTATCGTTGGGACAAGAATTCCCCCAGATCTTGACAGAGTTCGTGAGCGGCGACTTTCGCAGGGGGAAGGGTTCAGACGATCTTGTCGCCTCGTTCGACCAGTCTTGCCACTTTGGCGCGGTGGTACTTTGGCCAGTCTTTGTCCAGCTATAGGTATGGTGTTAGCTGTGAAGGGATTGAAAGAACGGCGGAGCTTACAATTACCCATGAATTTGGGCCAAGTTTTCGGACATCAATCGTGCTTCGAGCCGTTAGTACTTGTGATCCCTGAGTTCGAATTATCTCGTGAATAACGTACTGCCTATGATATGTGTATCGAAACGCCCAATATTTCGGAGATTCTGTCTTTTCAAGATCAAAGGTCGAGTCCAGAGTAGGGATAGGATACTCCCAAGGCTCTTAGATTAAAGGTCAGTGTTTCTTCAAAACCTCTTCCGTAGATACGATACATACTCTCAATGGCAGAAGTTGCGTTTTGTTGTTCAAGTCGGAGTAGCCGCTGTGACCACCATCGCCACACACCCACTATGGCGCAGGCAACTAAGGCCAGTGAGTACATCGTCATTCGATCCATGCTGGCACTTTATGTGATGCGACGGTTGCGTTTCTTCGCAGACCAACCGCATATGAAGAACCCGTTGACCAAGATATAGGCAGTGATTTCGAAAAAGAAACACCTGGGAACATGAACAGGCCAAAACTTTTCCACTCTCCTCATCATGTCCCCAGATACCCGCGCCTTCACTCGGCAGATCTGATGGCGGGGAATCTTAGCTTCATTGGCGTGTGCACCCACCATCTACTTGTTATCTGCGAGCAACTGATAAGCGCGCCTTACTTATGCTCAATCGGGCCAGACGCTGATCATTATTACTAATACTTGGGTTCTAGTGCAATCAGTGTATCAGGCGGAGAGTAGAAGATAAGAAGATGGCTGTGATAAGCGCGCCTGAATACTGTCGATTGAGCCCTGGTTCGACCTCGGTTCTTGTTGTTCAGTGCAAGCGGACGTCAGCTTCTGCCCGCACTTATCTGAAATCCCCGCGTAGCGTCTTAACGCTTAGTTCTTTGGTATAGATTGACCTACTAGGCCGGATTCTTAAGGTTGGGGGAGGGAGGAGTATAGGATCCTGGAGTAGACTTGCTCATGGCTGTGAACATACAAGACCAGGTCCAGCGCCCCCCAGTGAAGAAGATTTTCAAAGGAAAGATAAGGATCTTAATCTTATTCCATTCTTCATAACTGATAGCGAAATGGACACGAAAGGTTCTTCCAGTGAGAAGATCAAGGAGACGCCCTCTGATGTGGTAAGCTCATGATCTCTGTGATCACTGACCGCAGCTTCTAATGTGGATGCAAGGGCTCGGTTGAGCAAAATGGGACTACATCGAGCATTGTGCTGTCGGAATATGGCCTTCATCGTGGATTGAAGTCACATCATATTCAGCTTCTTGCTATTTCTGGTGTCATTGGCACAGGTAATTACTCGCAGAGAACGATGGTCGAGCACCGGACTAGGATTCTAACGCCATGTTCTAGGTCTATTTGTTGGGACTTCCAGCGTCTTGAATAGCGCAGGGCCAGCCAGACTTCTCATCGGATACTCTATCTGGTTAGTAAAGCTACGTGGCCGGCTTAGTCTATGGCGACTAACAATCAGAACTAGGTGCATCTTTCTCTTGTGCGTGGCTCATGCCATGGGCGAGATGTCGGCGTTTCTTCCAGTGCCAGGATCGATCGTCACTCGTAAGTGTTACTTCTGAAGTCATTGAATATGGCTGGTTTGGTAGATATCGGCCGCTTTGTGGATTAGAGTGCTGGCGTGGCGATGGGCTGGATATATGCCTATAGGTGAAGCTTCCTTCCTACCATAGTTTCGCAATGCTAACATTCAATGAAGCATGTGAGTAATGACTTCTAGCAGTTGTAGTTGATGCTTCTAGTACTAATCCAAGCTTTGATCCGTCAGAGGATGTAAGTAGTTGAGCTATGAAGAATATCGCCGCAAAGTGCTGACAAGCGCCAGGATATTTACTGCAGCTGACTGCACAGCCCTCACTGGACTCTGGTCATACTGGTTTCCTGACATTAATCCTGGCGTCTGGGTAGCCGTCACGCTGGTGGTCGTCTTTGGACTCAACTGCCTAGCCGTCAAATACTTTGGCGAGGCCGAGTTCTATGCCTCCATCCTCAAGGTCTTTCTCATCATCGGCTTCCTCCTTTTCACATTCATCGTCGTCTTGGGCGGCAACCCAGAACACGACCGCATCGGATTCCGATACTGGAAGAACCCCGGCGCCTTTAACGAGCAATACGTCGAGGGAGGCCCTGGTCGATTCCTGGCCATTTGGGGCGTCTTCATTACTGCTGCGTTTGCCATCGAAGGGCCCGACTTCATCGCCAATTGCGCGCCCGAGGCACTAAACCCGCGGAGGAACATTCCCAAGGCAGTGCGACGTGTGATTTACAGGCTCATCTTTTTTTTTCATCTTGTCTGTGTTTGCCGTGCGGCTTCTGGTTCCGTTTGATGATCCGACAATGCGTAAGTGCACTCCCCATCTAGCCATATTGGCGGAACTGACATCCAAAAGTCTCAGCTAATGCCTCTGGAAACGGCGTGGCCAAATCCCCGTTCATAATTGCCATGAACCGACTGGAGATCTCATTCCTCCCAGATCTTTGCAATGCCGTGGTGTGAGAGTCCACTCCGCCTAATTCGACCTCTAGATGACTAACTTTCTGTAGCATCACTTCAGCTTGGAGTTGCACTAACTGCCTACTATTCCAAGCCTCTAGGACTATCTTTGGTCTGGCTAAGAATGGAAGAGCTCCCAAGATCTTCGCTAGGTTGACTAAAAGCGGCGTTCCCATGCCAGCATTGATCTTGTCTACTGCGGTTGCGTCACTGGCGTTCTTGACGTGCAACACTGCATCCGCGGTTGTTCTCAACTGGTTCATTAATCTCGGGTCCACTGCAATCATGATTGCATGTATCCTGATGATGGTAAGATTGACATATCTGAACATAAATTTATCGGAGGAAACTCGAAGTACTTTAAAGCTAACTGCACTTCATAGGTGGCAAATTTACGGTTCCACAAGGGATTGAAAGTACAGGGGATTGACACTTCAACTCTCCCGTTCAAGAGCAAGTTCACACGTAAGTGAAATGTCTCGCGTCGAAACATGGATGCTGACAGATATGAAAGCATATTCGAATTACTTTGCGATTTTCTGGGTTAGCCTCCTCCTTTTGACAAATGGCTACGGTAAGTGTGATCTCCAATCTGTACGGGTTGCAGTACTCACGTTACATGTAGGCGTCTTCATCAATGGACACTGGAGCTTCTCCGGCTTTTTCACTGCATACTTCGCAATCTTCTTCTTTCGTAGGTTCCACGCCAGTTTACTACTAGTTCAGTGCTAACTTACTACAGTGATCATTTACTTTGGATGGAAAATTGTGAAGAGAACCTCATTCATCAAGGCGGAGGACATGGACTTCCACACCGGTTTAGCTGAGGTCGAAGCTCACGAAAATCAGTTGACTTTTAAGGCTCCGTCGCCGCGTTATGAAAGGTAAGTTTTCCGAGTATCTGGTCGTGCTAGTGATTTACTGATTGTATGTAGGATTATGGGCTGGCTCTGGTAGATACGGAAAATTCCTGTCAAGAAATTGTCGACGTCGAGTTTGTACTCCGTATCAATCATAACGGTTTGAGACTACTGCAATATACACGTTTAGGGACACATAGAATAAGAGCCTCATACCCTCGAATCATCCACTCATCTCCAATTGCACCACGGAAGTTAGCATAGCTCGAGGGATAAGGCAGCCGTCTCAATTGCACCTCATTAAGCACTAGAAGACAACAGTGGTTAAAATGGACTGTATGGTAAGGAGCTAAGAATCAGAGATATTGAAGACTCCAAGGAGCTCTCTCATGACTAAAGTGGCATACAAGTCGAGATAGCGAACTCAGACTCATATCCCACATTGAGTCTTCAATTACTATTCCGACAGTGAAAGAGGCTTTCCGAGGCCAAGACGCTCGAGAGTACTCGGGAAGTTCTTTGACTCCGGAGCGTTAGCGTCTACAATGTACGTCTTCGGGGTCTTGTCGATCAGCAGGCGAATGAGATCAGGCCGCATGTAATGGCCACCCTGATTCCACAATATCAGTCAGTATAGTTCCAATATTTAAGTCGAGCTCAAACATACAAAGCCGGCAAGTTCGGAATAGCCGAGGGAAACGTAGATCTGGGCAGTCTTGGCTGCGGCACGGATACGTCTCATCTCATCTGAGTCTGGGCGGATGCTGTTCTGGTGGTACTCCTTCAGCAGGGGTAGGGAGTCTTGATAGTTGACACGCCACTGCCAGTAGGGGTATCTGAATAATTTTAGGACACTTTATACTTGACTTTGCTGTGAAACTCACCCTGGAATCCCTAAGATGTGTTAATAACAGTTTCTCTAAGGCTGGGTCAATGGACTCACAAGTTTCAGGAAAGGCAATGAGCTTGCAGCCCTTCTCACCCGCCTCTTCAATGAGGGCAATGGTCTTCTTGACCGACTTCTCGAGGTCGAACCATCCCTGGCTCGGACTGAACACAGGCGGCCTTGTACTGACGGATGGTGGCAGGCATAGTGAATATGGTCAGGTTAATGAGATTTGCTTTGCTTAAGACGTGTGAATAATGTCAGATGTTTGTTGTTGATTTCTTTATACTCGAGACTAGTCATGCCTTGTATACTTCATCTCCTCGCATCTTCTTCCTTGGATTTCTTATCGCCCGGTTCATTGCATCGCCACCTCCACGCACCTGGGTGTTTCGTCGACGAGCACCAGGACGAATCAGCCTCGCTTCAGTTATCACTCTAGCTCATCGAATACATCATCAACTCATCTCCTACAGGTACTTGCTCGGTTGAAGCTGTATGATACGCGGCGATATCAACATTACGCCGCAGGTGCCGCACGCTCCGCAGACGCCGCAATGAATAGCAACCCACCGCTGCGGATCGACCACTCCGCAAATGCCGCCGCCAACCAAATCTAAGCCCCTTGATACTGGAAAGATAAGATGAATGAATGCCGATTGATATCAGTCGAGAAAGCTCGGTGTTCGGGCCCTCGGAGTGTGAAGTGCCCTGGTCGGAGGTGTCGGCTGTCAAGCATCTAATGAGAGCAGGTACTGGGTGGTGGAAGCTATGCCAAAACCAGCATCAATTAGTATTTCGACCAACACGGAAGCAAAGGGCAATCGAAGCCTACATACAAATCAGAGCTGAGAGCGAGCTCCCCTGGACCTCTCGCCAGAATTCCAAATACCCGATTTTCCAGGTGACAAAACTCCATTAGGGTCGATGCTGTCCTTCAGGAGCGTCGTAAATCGCGAAAACGAGCCATTGTCAAAGTCCTGGTTCGCTGCCGTCATGTCCATGAAGCTTACGTGGGTCCGGTACTCGAGCAACCCCCGCTTGTGGCAGTCCTTCATCAGCTCGACTTGCAACCCCCGGAGGCGGCCGTGTGCCGAAGGGTTGAAGAAGACAAGGTTGATTGCGATGACGTACCGGTCGAATACATGGAAGTCGGCGACAAAGTTGAGGTCATGTGCTGCCGTGATGGCCCTGGCAGACAGGTACCAGTCGTATAGTTCACGGCCCGACGGTGGCACCACGGGAGAAAAGCAATTGTGCCAAAGGCCATCTTCAGTTGAAGTAAGTGCTTTTAGATCCTCGATATTGGGCACGTTGTTCGGGGGCAGGAAGTCAGGAGGGACTTCGGAGCCTTTGAGGTACTTACCAGGCGGGGCCGTGCAGGTTTGCGAGGTGAGCTTGGCACCGGGAATGGCGTCAAACTTGAGCTTCACTGCGGCAAGCACTCCAGGGAAAACCTCTGGAGGTCCGTACGGCGCAAAGTTGGCCCTCCAGGCCGGAAGCCCATGGTCGGCACAGATACGATCAACGAGCTCGTCTGGAACATGCTTGTCCAAGACAGCATACACTCCAAGAGCTGTGATGATGGCCGAGTCTCTGGATGCCGTTATGAGTGTGGCTTTGTCGAAAAGCTGAGGTGGGTTGGAATGAGCATGCAAGTAAGAACCAGACACGGAAGAGACCAGCTTGATATACCTTTTAGGGACATTCCCTGTACTCCAGCATCATTCGTAGATGTCAACCAGAAACCCATACTAGGACCATCGTTTTCTTGGATCATATGGAGTTACTTAACCTACGTCATAAGAAGTATTTGGCTTGTCCCTAGTTTCGAAGCCGGTTGGCTCGGATTGTCGAAATCTCCGTTTTGGCCGAGACCTTCTCCTCCTACCGCCACCTCCACCTCCATCTGCACCCTGCACCCCCACTCCATTACCCTCACGATGCTACGCTGATGAGTGGCTAGGCAAGTGCTGCTTCTCCATGCCGCCACCTCTTCTACCCACAAGCCATGAAGAAGTCCTTTTAATCATCTCCTGGCAACAATGGCCTTGCTTAGCATATCATGTCACGACAGGCAAAATGTCCTTGGCTATGTATGGGATTTCTATAAATGTCCTCCCATATTCCGACTGACTGATTCAAAATTGATCCAGCCAAGCATGGCAGCTATTCGCACAAACACAATCTTTTACCATCATGTCTACACTAGATGTCACAGACACCAAGCCAGATGACTTCTTTGGCCTTCCTTCGCCGTGGCCATCAACCCTGACTCCCTTCAACAATGACGTTGCCGGACGCTTCGAGACTGAGATATTCGACCTAGCCGTGTTTGGTAAAGTTCCCAAAGAGCTCGACGGCGCCTTTTACCGCATCATGGTCGACCCGTTGTATCCCCTGCGGGAAGGCAACCTTCCCATCGAGGGGGACGGCAACATCTGCGCATTCCGTATCCGCAACGGCCGTGTCGACATGAAAACCCGGGACGTCGACACGCAGCGGCTGCTCCTGGAACGTCAAGCAAACAAACGTCTTTTCGGCCTGTATCGCAATCCCTTCTCGCATCATCCGTGCGTCAGAGCTGCTGTTGACTCGACGGCAAATACGAACCTTGTCTTCTGGGCGGGCAAACTCCTTGCTCTCAAGGAGTCGGCCTAGTCATACGCCGTTGATCCTGATACGTTGGAGACTCTGGAGTATGACCCCTTCGGCTGCCCCGGTACGATCCGTTCAGGGAAGAACTGGTTTGTTTTGGGTATGAGGCGAAAAAGACTTGGCATGGATGACATCGTCGTTTATGCCCTCGACCGCAAAGGTCAGGCCCATCACGAGGCGTGAGTAAAGTCACCCTGGGTCGCTTTCATACACGACTACGCCATCACAGCTAATTAAATCACTCTGGTTCTTTGGCTTACAAAGCAGACATGACCCATATGAAGAACAGGGGCCATCACTAGCAGTACAGCACGGACTTACTCGCTACATTCATCGTTATGCCGAGGCGAACATCTCAAGTACCGCAAAGCTAAGCCAAAGGCGAGTATTGCGTCTATCACGGGGACCATACCATTTTGCTCCACACGGCTAGCGCGTGGGAAGAGTCTGACGGCAAAACAGTTTACCTTGGAAGCTCGCGAATGGCGTACAACGCCTTCCCGATGTTTGATCCAGAGAATCGTGAAGCGACTCCCAACTTCAAGGCCGACTACGTCCGGTGGGAGATGCACCTTACCGAGCCAACCAACAGCAAACTACCTGACCCCGAGGTCATTCTCGACATGCCCAGCGAGGTGGTCCGGATAGACGAGCGGTACCTCACCCGCCCTACGACCGTTTGTTCTGTCCTGTCAAGAATATGGGATCCGAAACCTGATATTGAATCTTGATCAAGTACGTTCTGAGTGAAGAACGAGTGGAGGAGGTCCAGGAATTGTAAGAGGGGCTAGTTTGGCTGGTTCTGGATGAGCATGCACGTTCCTTCTACGCCGTTCGGAGCATCTCAAATGACGTCGGCACATGGCATGTCGAATGCTAGTGCGGTGGCCTGTATAATCAGTGCAAGATTTTGGGTGCTTGCCACGGAAACGGACAGGATAAATAGAGAAAATACGGTTCTACCTCGTTAGCATCTTGAGATATTAAGAAAGGGATAGTCAATGTGAAGAGGGACCTCTTTAACTCTTCTCAGTGGCGCCATTGAGACCAGTCATAAATATCGATATCATGAATCAGGAGGGTTTCAAGGATAGGCTCCAGAAACCGACGGGGTTGTTAGCACATGGAGTAAAAAGAGCCCTGGAATACGGTATACTTACAGTCCAGACATGGCGCAACTCCATCGTTGCCCAACTCCACAAGGGCTTTGCTCTGCAGGTTCCCGAGGAAGGTTTCATTCTGAGGTCAAAGTTAGAACTGGTACTCAGGCGCCGAAAGAGGGTGCCGTTATACCATTTTCAATTTCGAGGAACTCAGCTTGGCGGACGATCGATGTAGCTGGAGTGATAACTCTTGGTATTCGGGCGAGTCGGCGGCGCCGGCAGAGAGAACGCCGAGATATGCGGCGGGCGGAAGGCTTCCTTCCGCCAAGCGGCTGCTATGGATGAAGGGAAGGCGGCGGGTACTGTACAATTTGAAATTTTCCATGAATAGCCCAAGCGTACGAGGCGAAGATCGAGCTCATGATAGTGCAAGGATTGAGCAAGGCCGGCTTGAACTAGTTTTGTGTTAGAACAGTGTGTTGACTCGGAAGTGAGGAGTGAATATACGGCGTTGAGTGGCGGATGACGTTGCATCATCGCCCACAGTCTCACCAGTCAAATTTGATAGTTCCGAAAGAGGAGGTAGGGTAGATATGTCGATTGCTTCCATCCTGCTCGATGAAGCCAGATACTCTTGCAGTGAAGCGCCCGATGCCGTTCCAGGACGTCTCTACGATGGAAGCTCATTCCGCAACCTGCTCGACTGCAATGAAATCGTGGAGCGCCGTGGTTGAGCTGGTGCCGTTGGAGATAGTCAGCCCTTCGAAATCGACGTAGACAGACGGGACAAATATAGGGACCCTGATGGGGTGAAGCAGGCATATTGTCGGAGCTGTCATGAAGACGTTGCAAGTCCTGAGCGTGAGATGCTGCACTACATTTGTCAGTTGCTGGCTCACGAAATATAATAAACATGAATCACTGACATATGCCAAAGACAGGACTGAGAAACCCCTTCGGCTTCCCATTAAAACTTATGTGAAAGTTTGGTAAGCTCGTGAGTTTCGAGAGACTGGGACGGCCATTGCAATCGTTCGATCGCGGCCTTGGATGTTAAATTTTGTAAGGCCACTCTCAGCAAGACAAAGATAGCAAACAACACAATCACTCTATTCTGGTTGTCGCTTTATTCTCAGTAAAACAAGTGTGCCAAGGTCTTGATCTACTGACATCTCGCCGGAATTCATCCTTGGATAGGCTATGCATTCCACTTTTCCGAGGGAATCAGCTCGCCATCCGCGATTTCCTGGGCCAGTGGCGTATATCTCCAACGGCTAAAGAAAGCCGCAGTCTTGCCCTCTCCTCCGTTACTTGTAGCGTAAACCCCCAGCACGGTACCTAAGAAAAAGATGAGTCAGTAACACATCTTCTATGCACACATCCCCGCTGTCTAAGACTTACCAGTGAAGGGTCCAGACCCTCCGGAGACAATGGAAGCACTCGCGCGTCCCAAGACTTTCTCTTCTTTGGCAGTCGAGGTCAAAGCGGCCGACAGCACGTATGATGAGCTGCTGCTGGCTCTAGCAGTGAGCCGGATTGGCTTTCCCAGTCATGTCTTTGGGATGGTATGCGTCCTTCCTTGAGGTACTGCTTCGCCAGGTTTGCCTGATACCTCGTCGCGAAATCTAAAAGTAGGCGTTGGCTTGCCATCCTTTCCTTGGAGATTTACGATGCCAAGGTCGATATGCTGAAACTGCGTCAGAAGATGGTGATGCCAGCTTCTTCCTCCGGCTCGGACGGATCAAATAAGACATCAACACTGTACGCGAGTATGGTGCTCGACTGTTTACGGAAGACAAACCCGAGACCATCGTTCTTTGGCTCAAAGCTTGTATCCGCGGTCAGGTTGGCACGAGACGGTGAAATGCGCAAGGTGTTGGGGTAGCCCTTGGGTGATACGGCAAACAGGGACTCCTTGGGCGGGCGCCAAAAGCTGAGATGCTTCGGCAGACTTGATCCGGGAGAGAAGTCGATTCGGTCGTGCTCGTTGACCCAGTGGCCATCACCAGGCACATTGCGGTTTCTTTCCGGCAACGGTCCGGACATCTTTCCGCGCACCGTGTCGAGGACCGGCCACTCGTCTTTCTCCCATTTCACAGGAACGACCACGCTTTCTCTTCCCATGGGGTATGTCTCCCACTTTGGACCACATCGGGTAGCGAGGGCCACAGCCCACCAGTTCCCAGACGCGTCTTGGAATAAGTCTGCGTGTCCGACGGTCTGGAAATATTCGTCGGTGTTCTTGGCTGTCAGAATTGGATTTCCGTCGTACCCTTCGTACGGGCCTTGGAGAGATTTTGATCGCGCGATAGTTACCGTATGGTTTGTCTCTGTGCCGCCCTCTCCGATCAACAGGTAGTAGAACCCGTCTTTGTCGTAGATATGAGGACCCTCTGGGTTTCGGTCGCCGGTTCCATTCTACACCTTGATCGGTGCCTTGGCAGCCCCCGTCGCGAGGTCAACCTCGCTTATGTAGATGCCCGCCGCTACAGACATGTAGGTCTTGCCATTCCTGTCCCAGAAAAGATCCTGATCAATATCGTTGCCAGGATTTTCAACTCGAAGCGGCCCCTCCCAGGCATTGTCGTTGAATGGGTTAGTAGTGCGAAAGAGAAGGATCTTGGGTCCCCAGGGGACCAAGTTACATAAGATGTGATGAGATACAGTACGCCCTTGCGATAGCGAATGGTGGACGCCCAGATTCCCTCGCTTTTCTGGCCGTTGAATGAAAGCTCGGGGAGTTGTTCTGGGCGAGTGAGGGCATTGCTCGCGAGCTTCCAGTTGACCAGGTCCTTGCTTGCGTAGACGGGTACACCAGGGAAGGCCAGGAATGAAGATGTGGTGCAGAAAAAGGTCGCGTCTAATTCCTTGACGAACGTGCAGCTGGGGTCCGAGTTCCATCCTGGCAGGATGGGATTGTTGTATGCTTTGGCATGACTACCTGGGGCAAAAAGTCCGAGCCCTAGCAGGGCGACCTGCTTGAATAAAGCCATGACGCCGTTTGCAAATGATTTAAGAGTAGTTTAAATAATAGCCGGGATCAAGCATCCATACCAGGCATCGCATGCTTAAATACACGTCTAAAGAATTTTCTCGCCAACATACGATCTGCGCGGGGACATGACAATAGGCTGAGTGTATTGACTATAAGTCTCTCTTTTAACCGCTGCAACCCCTCAATCTAGTCCACCTATAAACATACTCGGCTTGTCCCCAGACTCTTTCACTAACCGTCCATTGTCACGGGAAAGGATATACAGCCGTTCTAACCGAAGACGATCACTAGTTACGTCGCATCCATAACAAGTTTGTATGACTGCATTCTGACTATGCGAGCAAACCTTGTAAATAGTTTATAGAATAGTAATTACTTCTAGGATAAAGGCCTTGACAGATACAGCGCGGGTATTACTGTTAACAAAGTCCAGGCCGTGGCTATTAGCTGGGGTTAGCTCGGTGGCTGCTCTATAATCTCCTCTGGGATCTGGCTCTGGGCATTCAGCGGCGCGCCGCAGACTCTGCTCTCCATCAACAACCCTCGACTGGGGCGGCCTAGAACCCTTAAAATAGCATGTGAATAGTCAAGTAAACACCGTAGTAACCATCCGGAATGATGGCCTTGAACTAAAGCGAAATTGGCTTGAGCTATCAATGGACAGCTTCGAAGATGTGTCGCAGGAGCCTACGCTTGCCCAGGGCACAATCTAATAGTGCTGCGGAACCACTTGCAGATGAATGCTTCCTAGGCAGTTGGTGCTTTCGGGACCTGGCGGCGGTGATTGGTAGAGGAATTGGGTGAGCAGAGGCATGCAAGTCTTGATTTAAACCTCAGGACTTGGCACGACGCTGACCAAAGCGATCTGAACATCTCCATTGGGTAGCACGTAGAGATCGTGGAGGATAGTGTCGAGAATAATAGGTTTTGAGACTGGTGCCATGTAGAGAGATGGTAAGATTGACATTTATACACTTTGAATGATACTGCCGTGGTGTACTTAAGTAACGTTTTATATTCCTTAAATCTGCTGGTAGGGGTTGTACTCATTGCTTCGTTATATGCTCTCGTTCAGCAGCCGTCCCTAAACTCTCTGATTCTACTACGAATCTAGATAGCTATCATTTCCCTTCTAAGCTGTAACGCTAAGTCGATGCTGTTTTCACTTGGGTGATCTCAGACTGAACCAAAAAGGAATGTGTCTCGATGGGACATCGAAACCCAGATTGGGTAGCAACTGGTTGGTAGTCGATTAGTGACGAGACTTAGCAAGCTGCTTCACTCAAAATGTGGCCAAAGAAAAGCACGATGTTCCTGATAGTGTGCGCAAAATTCCGCAAACTCGATGACTGCATGCCAGAATTCTTCCCTCAATGTTGATACCATCAGGCGACCATGGCGACCATTTAACGGTGTACATTTGTATCGACTGGAGCGCCTTTGCGGAAAAGAGGTACTGGTTATGCATGGAGACTACGACGGCTAATATAATATCACCCTTGCTAATATCTATACCTTTGGGATTGTGGATCGCACAGTTGGTACTATTCTGAATTGCACCTGGATTGGAAAGTGTATTCTAGATCAAGACAGAAGTCCCATGCCAAATAGCTCACCAAAAAGCAAAAACCTTTGTCTCGATGCTTTGTCTGATCTCTTCCCCATCTGCACCCGGAAGGTGAAAGGAACAATGATGCACACCCCCAGCCACGTTGTCTGGGTCTCTCTCATGCTCTGAATCAAAGATCCTCATAAACAAAACCTCATCTGGTTTCTGGTCACTGAGCCAGTACCACTTATGATTAGGGTTTGCAAGGGTGAGCGGTGCATCAACCCTGAACCGACCATTGATACCGGGTATATCGCGCCAATAGACTGAAGTTTTCTCGTCCTTGGTCGAGAAGTAGTCCACGCATGCCAGAGGGTCTCTTCGTACGGGCTTCAGTGGTCGCCAAGTGTTGTAGAATCCCCAGCGTCGGCCTTTGTAGTTCTTCTCGATGCCACCAGGAAGTGCGGCCGCCTCATCTTCCGCTTCGAAAATGTCCTTGGCCTCTTCGGCGAGTTCATCACTCCATTCGCGAAGTATGTTGCGCACTCCCACACTGCCCCAGTCAACGTGAGGCTTGCGCACCGGGCCCATCTCTACACCGTCGTAGAAGCCCTTTGCGCGTGTGGACGGAAGAGGACCTGCGTGATTGGCGTAGATGTCTTGACGCGATGGCGCATCCTCTGGCTCCGTGTACGCGGCGTTGCGACCTGTCGCTAGCACAACCATGGTCTTTTTAGCACCAAGAACAGACTTTGCGAGCTCAGCTATTTCAACATCGTTGATCCGCTCGCGGATAGCGTGGTCCTTCCACGATGCAGTGGTGTAGGGTGAGCTGCTCAAGGCCGAGGCGTGCTGAACGTATTGAAAGCCGTGTGTATCCAAAGAGTATGAAGACATGGATGGCCGAACGTCGGCGATGGTTACCAACTGCCAGTTGACTTGGCGAGCGGTGGTGAGAGTTGCGGCTTGGTCTGGGGGATTGAAGGACCCATCGTGGTATGGGATGGATGTCACAACAGAATTGGCGGTTGGCTTGGTCAAGGTCTGTGTCTGAGTCATGATGAGTGTTTCAAGAATGCTTCGAGATGATGAGGTGAGAGATGGACGTTTCTACTCCCGGTGGTATATATATTATTCATATGAGGAGAACGTTTCAACTCCTCCTACCCCATCATGATGTCGTGGACCGTCATTCCGTACGCCCAACAGCATGTCAAAGATGCCGAATGGTTAGCCGTTGTTCACGCTTGCGGTTTGCCGTTCCAATGGCCTGATACATCATTCGACTGATAGCTGAAGACAAGGTTTTGGCATGTCGGCTTTTGACAAGACGAATTAGGCATACAACGCGGCCTCTGGTTTCATTCCTGCAGTCTGAGCCCGGAAACAACTCGTCCATAAGCCCCATGAGTGGGAATCTTCGGACCCACTCGTTGGTGATGTAAATCCGGCGGTAGCATTAACGCCGAAGAGCCAGGGATACACTGCCAAGTGCAGATAAAACAAGAAATTTAGCTCGCCAAGCTCGTGAGAAACTCTCCGTCTACCCGAAAACTAGGTTTTCAGTTTACATGCTGCGAAAATCTGCCAAGATACACCCCTGTGTCCTATGAAAGACTGCATACTGAGCATCATGGCACAGGGGGTGTCAATATAAGTGACCGGGATCGTCCTAACTCGCTAATCGTTTACTAGCTGCATGACCTAGGCCATGGAAGCGAAGTCCGGGCGGGCCGGACTATCTCTGTCTATCCCATGCCTTGGTTGTCTCGCCACGCGATAAACTCTATCTGCTTCGAGGAAGATTATCAGACTTGAATGGCCGTGGCGAGATCATCGTAGATAGCCGTAAAAATCGGCAGTTCAAACGGCAACGCCAGGGGGTGTACTATTCAGTCAGCTGTTCACTTGAAACCATAGCAGCACGCCCTTGGCAAGGATATTTGACAGAGCCTATCAATAGACTAATACGATATGGCCAATGACACGGCATATCAGTCGAATATCGTGGGAGCAGTGCCTCGCTCTGCGGGACTGCTGCACGAGAACGAGTTTATCCTGCTTCTTTGTAAACACTTCTAATTTTGATGCGGCCAAGGCCCAGCTTGCGCGGCTCGTCTGCCCCCAGAAATTCCCAAAGCTCGATTTTCCCCAAGATTGTTCTTGTTTCTTTGTTTTGCCCTGGGGTCTCTAGAAATCCCGATACAGATCTCTGTGTGGAATACTTCCACTTGTGCAAGGCAAAAATGACCCTCTTGTTGCGTCCCCTGTTACCTGTCAATGTACAGCCACTGAACCAGACCCAATCTCTAGGTTCAATGCTTTGGTTTGTAGCTGTATCTCTAGCATTGGCCTTAATAGCAACATGGGTCTTGCCTTCCAAAAAGGATAGCCTCAGACACATATCAATTGCGAATCATGACGGATCACTGCTAGCGAGGATCAAAGCAAAGGTTTGTTCACAAGTCATCTCCCAGACTACAGACTGATGTGCTTGAAGAGGCAATTTGTGAAGAACAGCAAGGAGATCCTATCGCAAGCTAGAGACCGCTATTTTCACCAGCCCTTCCGGTTGCTGACGGACTGGGGCGAACTACTCATCCTACCGCCTGCGTTCGCGGACGAGATCCGAAACGACAGTAGGCTAAGCTTCGCGGAAGCCGCTACGAAGGTGCGCGCATTTGACCCGACGATAATTCCGTAAGAATCTCATTTGACAAAACATAGGACAACCATTCCGGAATTCCCGGGTTTGAGACAATTCGCCTGATCGGCCAGACCGACCGGCCTGTTCAAGTCGTTGCTCGGAAGTATTTGACTCAGCATCTCAGTGCGTTCCCTCGGCGCGAGAGCAGGAATAGCTAGCTAATGAAGGAGAAAGACGCAGTTATCGAGCCCATGTCAAGGGAAACCTCACTAGCGGTAGCGCTCAACTTGGGCGTCTCAACTGGTAGGTACTCCAAGAATTCTCAGATGTGATGAAGGGAACTGACCGCGACTCCCAGACTGGACCGAAGTGCAGATCAAGCCGGCAATTCTGGACATCATTGCCCGTATCTCATCACGAATTCAGCTTGGCGAAGAACTGTGCCGAAACGAAGATTGGCTACGCATCACCAAGACGTATACGACAACCTTCTACGCCGCCACGACTAACCTGCGTGCATTCCCCTCGGCATTGCGATTTCTCGTCCACTGGTTCCACCCTGATTGCCAGAAACTTCGGCTCGAACTTGAAAAGGCCAGGCAAATCATCGGGCCCTTGGTCCAGCGAAGACGCGAGCTTAGGTGTGCAGCTGTTGCTCAAGGTCAACCTCCGCCGCGCTTCGACGATGCCATCGACTGGGCCGACGAACAGGCTGCCAAAGCGGGCACTGCGTTTGACCCTGTTGTCTTCCAGTTGACCTTGTCTCTTTTGTCGATACACACAACGTACGACCTGCTTCAGCAAACGATGATTGAGCTCGCGCGGAATTCCCAGTACGTCGAGCCGATCCGCAGAGAGGTGCTTCAGGTTCTTCGCACTGAGGGCCTGAAGAAGACTTCTCTTGCGAAGATGAAGCTACTCGACAGCTGTATCAAGGAGGCACAGCGTCTAAAGCCAGGCAGCATTGGTACGTCCTTCATTTCCCCTTCCTCAGACATACGATGAATATGCTAATGGGCAACATATTTCTATAGTGACAATGCGACGTCTTGTTCTGGAAGACATGACCCTCTCCAATGGCCTCGTCCTGGAGAAAGGAACTCGCTTAAACATCGACAACAGCCGAATGAACGATCCCAAGTTCTACAGAAACCCAGAAACGTACAATCCCTACCGATTCGTCAAGATGCGCGAGGAGGCTGGGAAAGAGCACATGGCGCATTTGGTGTCAACCAGTTCGACGCATCTTGGATTTGGGCACGGGGAACATGCTTGTCCTGGACGGTTCTTCGCAGCCAATGAGATTAAGCTGGCTCTTTGTCACATCTTGGTCAAGTACGAGTGGAAGTTGTCCCGGGGCACCGATGTCGAGCCTGACACGAGGGGCATGGTTTCCAAGTCGAGCCCTGAGACTTGTATGTTGGTCCGACTACGGGACAATCCAGGATTAGACCTAGATGTCTTAGGAGAACCTTAGTACGCACTTTAATTTCGAATATTGCCAGCTAGCAAATCACACAACTAAATGGTCTGATATGCCTGTGGATTCATGTTACCTTCCGGCTGTGGTAGCAGGTGAACATGATAAGCTCTGAACTGTGGTGTTGTCATAGCCAATAGATTCATTAATCGACACTCAAGTTTACGTCCCATTTCCAGTCGTGTGTTTCTTTTCTGCCCATCATTCAGGCTCCGGGCACGAAATCAGTTGCCAAGTCGCCTCAAACGCTGAAAGTACGCGTCCCAGGCACTAAACAAGTCTGTTGATTGGTCGTACAAGTTCTTGTCCTCCTTGACCCCAGAGGTTATTAGAAACACCAGCTGTCACGTGGCCTTATCAACCCTTAAAATGAATCGGCCTTTAGACAGTGATACAGCGTCGCCATTTCGAAAAGCCGATCAGATCATGTAGCCACCAAGAGCTGATACGGCCGTCGCTTATCAGAGGTTCGGAAGTTCAGCATTCGCCGGGGAGGGCTGTGTAACCCCGGAATGAAGTTGAGATCTAGACCCTCGTAGATTTTGAGGCAAATCTAGGCGAATGTAACATCTCAATAAGACATATATGCGCTCCGAAACTTTGTATCGGTCTTGACTATCACACTGCATAACATGACAAGGGTTGAACACCTAGTCCACAAATAACAGTACCCCGGCCGTATACTAAACATGCAGAAGCCAAGACGACAACCACAGTTCTTCGAAATCTAAAGATGAAAGACGCCAGAACCAGCACTGCCGTCACTTGACGCGGATATCACGAACACGACCGGACCAAATGCCGGTCATGTAGCCAAGAGAATCAAGGTTTGGCAAGGTTAACTGCGGTTTGGAGAAGATAGGTGTAGTGTACAATGGTCCGAAGGTTGAGGGTTTTCGTGATTCCCGCTGGCCGAATGTCTTTCTGCTGTCCTTGAACTTGCCTTTCTCAAGTCACCTAACACCAGCTGTATATGGCCATTTGAAAGCAAATATTGAGTCACAAAAGATCCAGTATCGGACAAAATTTAATAGAAGATGGAGAAAACCAGCGAGCAGGACTAATTGAAAAGAAAACATCTAGTATTTCGTATCTACTTTAAACGGCTAGACAAATCCTTGATAACGTAAAGCTGGTCATAAAGATCCGTGACATGGCAGAACAGTCTCAACACACTCAGCTTCCTCGAGTCAATATCGCTCCTCAATGTTAACGCAGTGGTGTCGCGGCATTCTTGGTCCAGCTTATCCAAAGTGTGGATCAAGCTAACATGTTCATACTCAGCCAGCTGAGACAAACTTCGCTTTCTTCTGTCCACACTCTCGCAAGAGGAGAACTCAGGGAAGTGCATGGAGTTGAGGTTGCGCTCGTCGGAATCACGCGCCAGTGAACCATAGTCGTTGTACATGCGACACATGGTCGTCAAGTGGCGCGTGGCGGCAGTGGCAAGGTACTTTTGTGATATGGTGGGATACAACTCTTGACCGCCACCGAGGGACGCAGAAACGAGGCAGTTCGAGAAGGTCAACGAGTATGCGCAGGCCACATGGTTGCCTCCCGTAGTGTGGACCCATTGGAAGTATGATTGTGCGGGCGACGTGAAGGTCTCGCCGGTTTGCTGCTTGGAGAAGCGGGCGTTGTCTTCGAGTTGACTGATGTGGGCATGCAGAAATGCTCGGAATTCTTGTCGGAGGTTGTCGCGGTCCCAGGTGCTGGATCTGAGGACCGCCTCGTGGTTCATCACGTAGGTAATGAAGCGAGTAAGCGATGCCTTGATGTCTTGCATTGCTGATGAATTGTTGTCGTGTCCATTCCCATTCTGGCCGTTGGTGCTCTTCTCGCCATTCACGACTGTGGACTCTTCTTTGACTCCATTCCCGGGCTTGTGCGAGTCCAGAGTGGTGCTGTCAATGATTCTGTCGATTACATCGTGTAGCAGACTGCTGTCTTTGAAGCCAGGTCCAGCGACGGCCTCGATAAACTCATCCGTCTGGTAACCCAGCAAAGACAGCATCATCATCTCATACAGCCAGGAGGTGGACGCAAAGGTACCACTCCGGTTGTTGCATCCGACCCAAGTAAACGGGATGATGCTGAGATACTTGTCTTCCGTAAGGTTCGCATCGTCCCTGGCGTAAACTTCAAGTCGTTGAGCTTGTAACAGAGGGATAAATAGGGACGACTCAATCATCGAGGCTCGGAGTTGCCACTCATCAAGCGATGAGAACTGAGCGGTCTTGCGCACGAGACGCATGTAGCCTTGCAGATCTGTCGAAACACCCGCAATGTTGAGGTTCCGGCCGATGATTCCAGGTGATGTACTAGGAAGAGCCGCTCTGAGAGCTGCCACTTTGTACGCCTCGGCCACAAACGCCACCTCGTAGGCTGTCTTGGAAGTCCAAGTGAGATCTTGTGCCTGAAAGCTACCCGCCTTGAGCCATCTGGCGCCCCGACCGATACAAGCCTGCACCTCATCTTGGATCTCAGCAAAGAAGCACACACGGCGCGCCTGAGCGAGAGCCAGAACGGCGTAGCAGGTCTGCTCTCGGTAGCCAGTCCAAGAGCCATCGGCGTTTTGATCCAGCATGATCCGTAGGCAGGCTTGGAACAGAGACACGCTGACTCTGTATTGCCAGTTGTCGTCGATGACGCCGCACAGCTCTCCGTTGTCAACCGCCTGGAGCAATGCTGTAAAAGCCTCCACCAGAAGCATGGTCGGGTACAGATGGCTCAGGTGCTATAGTAGTTAGACAAAATGTGGTGTTTCTGGGACTATGGCACTTACCCATTTGTCTTTCACTCGAGAGTCACTGTCCCACCACCATCGGCAGATGAACAGGGCGGCTTTGGCAATCTGTGAATGGTACTGAGATACGTCTGGCTGATGGAGGAGACAAAGCAGGACGTGGAGGTTCGACGTCAAGCTGGGGTCTCGCTCTGATCCAAAAGTGGTGAAATGTTCTCGTCCCTCGAAGACCTTTATCATTGCATCCGGACTGACGTGACGATCTAAAAGACTCAGCGCGAGAACACCCTTGGCGGTGTCGTCGACGTCGGCGGTGCGAGGTGCTTGACAATGTCAGTCATCTTGATACACGATGGTCTTTGCACAGCACTCACCAAATCCTATGATCCCATTCTCGGTCTGGAAGGCGGTGCCGAGAATGTCTACCAGGCCTCGCATCCCATCACACTCAATTTCTTTCCTAGTGAAACCCGCTTGAAGAAGCGTGGCCAGAATCTGCGCAGTCAGGTCAGGCTATATTTATGAGTATCTAAGGAGCTTGCTTACCCAGCTACATTCAAAGTGAGTTGTTGGGTATGTCCCAGGGATGCCACCATCGCCATGACCATCCCCAGCTGCGACGATGTGCCTCAGATAAGCCTCGGCCTCATCATCCCACTTGGACGCGCCCATAAGGTAGGCAGCAGTTGAAGAAGGCGATGCCATCATGGAGCCCCGATAGACATGGTGCGAGACCCGGTCAAAGTCGAGTTCTCCCAGGAAAGCCTCCAGGGAGTGAAGAGCGGACGAGGGGCGCTTGCTGTACAGCACATCCAGCTGAAATTGAGCCATCTTCGCCTTGTGCATGACCTCCAGAGCCTCCTTGCAGGGGAAGTCGAAGCACGTAAAAGCTAGCTCTTTCTCTAGATACGCCAACAGCGCGGGGACAATGAGTTCAACGCCAATGTGATTGGTCTTTTCGACGTCATCCCATCGGCGCAGCTGCGTTTGGAGGGAGTCAAATCCCTGTTCAATGCGCTGGTGAATCTCATCAGGTGAAATATCCGCCATCTGAAGCGGTTCCTTTGCATGAGCAAGAAGAGCCAGCAGAGCCGCGGCCGTATCCAAGATGCCAGCAGTTTGGGTTTTCGGATGAATGCCCCAGCTTCCATCAGCTGCCTGGGACTTCAACAAGTAGTAGAAGCATTCCGGAAACAGCCACTGCTTCACGCTGGCTGTCGTTTTGGGAATCATGGCTACCCATGCCGTGTCGTAGACTTGGCAACTCGTCGTGCAGAGGCCATAGTAGCTGTGGTAGCTTGCGAAGGCTCTAGTGACGAGGGATTTTGCCGATGTGGCTAGGTCATTGTCGATTGGTTTAGTGCCGTTGGTGATAGAATGGCTAATAGGGTATGACATATTAGCGATAGCATCAGATAACATTGGATTATTCCACATACGACATCTTGTGCGGAGAAATTTCAGTAGATCATTCAGTGTTGTTGTGTGTATGATAGTGAGAAGACTGGGTGGAAAGCTTTCGATTGATGCTGCCATCTCAGATATCTGGAGTCCTGTTTTCTCTTTTCTCATGCTCGTCTCGCCTATCTTCACAGTCCCACATAAGTCTAGATATCACACCCTTGTTTGTTTTCGGCACGCCATAGCGTAGGCATTGTAGATGCGAGTTGCGTGGCAGGGCTCGGGGAGTGTAACCATAGATACTACACCCCTCTCCCCTGTTGTCCAGGGGTGAGACGGACAGGCGGAGAAATGAAAGATAACATCTTGAGTAACCATGAAGAAGATTCGGATCTTTATTTCTAAACATTTTAGGTTTAAAGCAATGCAACTAACTTCCGGATAGCGCGGGGCTCTTGATATCCAGTTGTTGCCGGCGGCTTATCACTCATGTGCCCTCGTGTAATGCAGCTTGGCTTCATGTCAGAAACAGGCTTCCATATATCCGAACGGGAAACAGGCTTTCGGTGCCGTGACTGCAGGCTTGGTGTGTCACATTGCACTTCAGTCGTGCAGTCCGCAGGCATCGTTGCGCGCGCGTTCCGTAGGTTGAAGATCTTCAGAACCAATGACATTCCCATCGAATTGGTTCTTTTCCGCCATCTCTTGTTCGCACAGGATTGTCACTACTTATTTCCTCCTCTTACCATTGACGTTAAAACACGAATTCCTGACCACATTACTTTGACATTGCTATCATGGCTACGGAGAAACAGCCTTGTCACAGCATGACCATCTACGAGGCACTTCAAGCCACCGGAGATGCAGCTTTCGTAAACGAAGTCAAGACTGAGCATGAGCATATGGTGGAAAACACCTTTCCACGGCCCTTGTTGTCGGATCATGGCTCGATATCCAGCGATGAACAGCTTCATACCACACTCTCAGGCTCAAGCAACACGACTGTCGAGTTCGTTCCTCAGCATTGCTTCTCAGCGATCATGAACCCTGAATGCCAATATGCCTGGGCTTCTCAACGCCTCAAAGTAAATAACCGAAACACCGATATCAAGATGCGCAAACACTGACTCTCTCCATTGGACTAGATCGCAGACTCCCCATACGAATACGTCTTAACTCTTCCGTCCAAAGGTATCCGCGAGAAATTCATCGACGCCTTGAACGTTTGGTTCCAAGCCCCCGAGGAGAAGACCAATGCAATCAAAGAAGTGATTGCTATGCTCCATGACTCCTCGCTCATGTAAGGCTCCTGTTTTTTTACAATTCTATCAGCACGCTTACATCTCAGAATCGATGATTTCCAAGACAATTCGCCCTTGCGTCGGGGCAAGCCTTCGACACATACCGTCTTCGGTCCGGCCCAGGCAATCAACTCGGCGACGTACATCATTATCAAAGCAATTTCCAAGATCCAGGCCTTCACCGATCCTACATCGCTAGCCGAACTGACTGGTTCTTTCTCCCGTCTTCTCGATCACCAGCTCGAAGCTGACATATCGCAGACATGATTTTGGCGATATTTGAGGGCCAAGCTATGGATCTCTCATGGACCTTTAACAATACTGCTCCCTCAGTTGAGGAGTATCTATTGATGGTCAACGATAGTGAGTATCTCGAGTCGAACCAGGCACGGCCTCCACTAACCGATGGTTTGCACAGAGACTGGAGCCCTATTCAGGCTTGCAGGCCGTCTTCTCAGAATATACTCGAAGAAAGATTTAGGTGAGAACGCGGCAGGGTCCATCAACAAGATCGTGTCGCTCCTCGGGCAGTATTTCCAGATTCGAGACGACTATATGAACTTGGTGGACACGAAAGTGGGTAGCCCTCCATAGCTGGTTGTTTACCTTTTCCACGAATATAAATAGGCACGAACTAACATTGCGTTCCGCAGTACACCGATCAGAAGGGCTTCTGCGAAGATCTCGACGAAGGCAAATACTCGCTTCCACTTTTACACGCCCTTCAACATGACTCCACAGGCATTCTTACCAGTATGCTATCGATGAGACGGACGCAGGGGAGACTCACGGTGCAGCAGAAAGTTTTGATGTTGGAGCGAATGGAGGCATGTGGTAGCTTGGGTTGGACCAAGTCACTCCTGGGTGATCTTGATGGCCAGATCCTGGCCGAAATTGGGAACTTGGAAGGGGAGACGGGCACGGGCAAAACTACCCTGAGGAGGTTGGTCGAGCTGCTGAAATTAGATAGCTAGCGAGGTAGTTCCCTTAGATTGCAATTCTTGACAGCCGCGAAAAAAGACTGCGTGAAAGACGTGCGAAGACGAAAGTCCGACATGGTACAATCAACCGCAGCATCCCATCAAGCGAAGGATATTACGACAACGGCTGCGTCATCACGAATGAGACTCTTATCTCTTCTCTAAGCGAGCATGGAGACATCCCTAGAAAGACAAGGGTCGGTTGGAATAGACTTTCGGTTGTTGAAACCGGGACGGCCCGCCCCATCCCCATCTGTCCTTCGATCCGGGTTGTTACCGAGGGGCGAAAAATGTAAGGATACATTTTTCAGTACCCCGCTTTCCCTCTACCTTTACCAAAACCATCACTTAACTTCATCAACCGATTGCATAATCAAATTAATTCAGAATGGCACTGCAGCTACATCATTCTCCTTATACAAGAACGAGGATTGTTTGGAGGTATAACTTGGGTGTTTCTGCTAGCTTAATCGCGCGCGATGAGGGGGTAAGTCGACATGCGATTTATGGCGTGGTACGGCGGTATCGCGACCAATAAAGCGGTCGAGATAAACCTAAGGCCGGGCGAGCGTGTAAGCTAGGAGATCGGGAAAAGAGACGTATCCTAAGGGTCATTGGGCAGGATTCTTATATCTAGCTAAGGGAATTAATTGACGAGGCTGGATTAAGCTGCTCTAAGAAGACTATAGTAACCTTCCTTCGGTAGGAAGGTATTATATACTGTGATGGAGCTATATAGCATACTGGGGTTTAATACACATAGGACCTTATGTCTGAAGGTCACTACTTAAAGTGGAAGCTTTGCCCGGATTTTAGGGAGGGCACGCTTTTTCCTTTATAATTTAAACCCTACCTTTTGTCTCTTTGCCTTACCTTACCCAAGCTATTATAGCAGCTCTTATCACTTAAATTCACTTCTTCTAGCTAGATAGCATTCAGAAGTAC
Source organism: Neonectria magnoliae (assembly GCA_037954305.1). Taxonomy (NCBI): domain Eukaryota; kingdom Fungi; phylum Ascomycota; class Sordariomycetes; order Hypocreales; family Nectriaceae; genus Neonectria; species Neonectria magnoliae. Next base: position 62,416 of record JAZAVK010000189.1, read on the forward strand.
TATATCTAGTGCCTGCAAGCTATTTAGTCTTAATAACACTCTTAGTTATTACTTAAGCTTCGATATAATCTATGCATCTCTCTTCCTAGGTTAATAACCTCGGTCGGGCAATTGGTTTGCACTAACTATATCTCCCACTAACAAACTATAGCGGTAGCTAGCGTTATAGTTCGTTCTGTATATGTATATAGTATCTATTTATAGCAAAAGGATAAGTGTTAACTTAATCGCCTATTAACTTAATTAGCTATACCTATAGAGCTAATACTAGTATAGCTAAGCATTACTAGCCTAGGCCCTAGCTTATAATAAAAGGGTATTATTAAGAGTTTTAATTAATAGGCTATAGAATAATATATATTATTATTATTTAATTATATACTACTTTACTTACTAGCTATCTAGTCCTTCTTTACTAAGATTAGTCTAGGGTAAGAGGGAAAACCTAATTAGTAAGCTATAGGATAAAAACCCCCTACTACCTTTACCTAAGGGGGAAGTAAGTTAGGTTTAGTATATATATATAGTAGCGTAAGTTATAAGTAGGTCTACTTTACTATAAAAGCTAGTTATATACCTATATTTAAAATTTCCTTATAGGGCTTAGCCTAAATAGTATTATAGGATATCTTTAATCCTAAGGTAGGTCTAAGTTATCTTCGCTATCCTTAATCCTTATCTTCCTAATTATCCTCCTTATTTAGTAGTATACTTTCTCTTACTTTTATAAGTAATTACTCTCTTAATTAGTCTATTAGACTAATTACTACTAAAGCTAGTAGGGCTAGTATATCTATCCTAGCTTAAGGCTACTTTAGAGGCTACCTAGGTCCCCTATAGGTAGGGTAAATTAGTATAGTTAATATTATTAGTACTAGTATATCTTATAGTAGGTATACTATATACCTATACTACTTATCTAGAATATTAAACTATATAGATCTCTCTAAGTAGGTATCCCTTACTTACTACTATTCCTTCTATATAATATAGTATATATAGAACTATACTAAGTATAATCTATTATAGTTATAATATACTAAGGGGATCTTATTAATAAAGGTAGGGTAAACTATATTCTTTATATAGTAAGCTCCCTTATAGTAGCTATACCTAGCCTACTCTTAATAGTATTATATAATATATCTAAAGTAAAAGTACTTAAAGTATTACTTAGGTTAGATACTCTTTAAATAGGGTTTAGTTTAATAAATCTCTATAGCTATAATTATACTTTAATTATAAAGCTTATTTATATTAGTTAGTTTAGTTAATAATATAACTAGTAACTAGTAAGGCTTAGCTATATAATAGCTTTATAGTAGTTTAATAGTATATACCTTAATACTATTTACTTATTAGATATTTATAGTAATATCCTTAAGTAAGCTCTTTATATAGCTAGTTAAGACCTTTTTAGTAATTACTATAAATTACCTTAGGACTTAATATATACCTAAACTAAAGATAGTAAGGATCTAAGTATTATCCTTTAGAAGATTTATAATAAACTTATAGAAAAGGATTATAATATCCTTACTAAGGAGGTAGTATAAAGCTATTATAAGTAAGGGGAAGCTCCTTAGGAGGGTATAATTAGTAGCTAATACTATATTAGAAGGTATATAGTTTTTAATATTAGGGGCTATACTTAGTAATCTAATAATAATCTCCTTACTAAGGTAAGGAGAGATTAGCTTTAAATATAATACTATAAGGAGCTAGAGTACTCTCTTATTATAAGTAACTTAAGCTTATATTAAGATCTTATTAAATAGGCTCTTTAGGGTAATTAATATTACTCTTTTAATAGTAATTATAATTTATTATATATATTAGGATATTAAATATTTATAGTATTATACTAATAACCTCCTTATCCCTAAGGTATATACTTAAAAGAGAGTATAAGGTAAGATAGTAAACCTTATGAAATTTATATTAAGAGGTGCCTAAGAGTTAGGAGAGTATCTCTCTTAAAGTATATATACTATAAGGCTAGCGTAGCTATAATATATATAGATTTATATTAGAGCGCTTAGTAAAGCTAGCTAAAAACATAGTTATACGTAGAGTCTATATTATACTATACTATATCTAATGCATTATATTAATATAATAAATATATAGAAGAACTATATTAGCTTTAGGCTGCTTAACTAACTATTCTACTATATAGAGGGAAATAGTTATAAGAACTACCTAACTCTTAGTTATTCTAACTAAGAGATAGGGTACCCTTAGGCCTAGACTAGCTCTAGGTCAGTAGTATAGTAAATCTATAGTATAGATAGTATACTACCGTAAGGGCTAGATCCCCTCCCTTCCTAAGTATCCCTCTTTATTATAATGAAAGTTATTAATTAGTATCTTAAGGCTAATTGATAGAGCTATTAAGGCTTTATATAGCTATAGCGAAACTAGGTTAGCTAAGGACTAGGGCTAGCTTAGCCCTAAGCCTTAGAGATATTTAGATAGTATATTATAATAGAGATATATATAGAAGGGCTAGGTTAGGTTAGTAATAAAGAATATAGGATACTATACTAGCTAAGCAGCCCTAATATACCTCTATTATAAGATATAGTTAGTAGGCTAAGGGAGACCTTACTTATAATAGGAAGCTAGGCTTAGGGTTATGCTTAAATAACCTAGTAGGCTATAGTAATATAGAGAGACTAGAGAGAGTATTAGGTCTAGCTTATAACTAGAATAGCGCTATATAAGGCTGCTAGTTATTAGCTAATAGCTCTTATAGAGTCTCTATATTAGCTAGAGAGGATAAATATATATATTAATTAGCTAAGAGATTAGAAGCCTAGGCTCTAGCTTATACCTAGGGTAGTACTATATATATAGAGCTATAATATTATCGCTAAGGTTAGGCTAAATAAAGCTAGCTTAAGGTATAAACCTTAGGAGCGTAATTATAGTATATATATAATAATTATAAAGTACTATAAGATAACTATAGTACTATTACTAGCTTAGCAAGCTAGCTTTAGATAGGGTAAACTTAGCTTTATACTAGGCTATAACCTCTAAGTACTTAAGGCTAGCTACCTTATAGTATAAATAGTATGCCTCCGCTTTAATAGCTAACTTTCTAACTCTATTAAGGTCTAAGCTAGTATCTCTTAAGGATCCTCCCTATTACCTATACTATTTATTCTCTTTATCTTTAGCCTCTATAAAGCCCTTAAGAATATACTTAGGATAATAATTATTAGATTTACTAATAATACTAACCTATTAGTATTTAGATATAATATAGAAGAGACCTAAGCCTAACTTAAAACTACCTAGGATATCTATAATAATTAGGCCCGAACGAATAGAATAACCTAGGAACTAGATAAAGTAAAGCTTTTATACTTCACTTAAAAACATACTATAGACTAGACTTAGGCCTAACTTAGAGATCTAACGATAGTACCTATTAAGTTATATAGATTCCTTAGACTCTTCCTTTACTATAAACTCCTCTAGGGACTATATATAAATACCCTTAAGGGAAAGCTTAAACGCTAGCGGTAGGCCCTTACTGTAATTACTATAAGTATATAGGGGGTTAACCTTAAAGCAGTAAGACTAATCTATATATAAGTTATCCGTTTAACTATTATCTATAGCGTAAGAGTATACTATACCCTAATTACCCCTAGAGGAAAGCCCTAAGGTATTATATAAGCGCTTATACTAGAATAGACCTAAAGCCTATATATAGTTATAGGAGTATATAAAGCTATATTAGCCTACCTTCTAGAGATAGAACTAACTATCCCCCCCCTTAATATTTATCTTAATAAACTAGCTACTTAATTCTATAGCTATATAGAAAGATAGAATATAACCCTACTTATAAGGTTTACTATTATAGCGGCTATAAGGTAGATCTACTATAAATAATAATAAGGACCCTAGTAATAACTATTATAAGAAGTTAAGGATTAGCTAAGAAGCTAGCTTCTATATATAAGGTAGGTACTAACTCTTACTAAAATTAAGGCCTATACTTAATCCGAGTAGACTATATATTAGACCTAACTCTAAGATATAGTAAGAGAGTACTATAGGATAAATTATCTTAAGCTAGTAGAAGCCTACCCTCCTTTTAATAATAAAAAGGTATTATATTTATACTAAGACTTTAATAAGTACTAAAGCTTAATGCTTATATAGCTAAGGACTAGGAAAATTAGTTTAAGAAGCTTTCTTTTCTCTTAATATATACTTAATATACCCTCGCTACTTTACCTATATAGAAATAGTAAAGAAATACCTAAATATATTATTATCTTCTACTAAAGATTTACTAAAAAATATAACCTTCTTATAAACCTACTATAGGACCTATATAAACTTAGGTAGTAACTATTAAACTATAAAATAGCTTAATTAATTACTTACTAGTTCCTCTACTTATACTTTATCCTATACTATAAGCTTACTCTCTAAATCTATAGTAATTATAATTATAAAGTAGAAGTAAAGTATAAGCTTAAGGAATATATAGCTTAAGTTTATAAGTACTAGCTAAACCTATAGTATACCTATACTAAGTACCTTTTGCTTCCCCTTAAGGAAAGATAAAATATACCTAGAAAAAAGCTACAAAGGGTAAAAAAACTAGCCTATACTAAACTATAGATATACCCCGATCCTATACTTTCCCCTCCTACCCTCTAACCTTACTCCTAACCCTATTCCTCTTAATTATCCTCCCCGCTAGATTCCCTAAGTTCTAAGGACCTAGTTAACTTAGGGACACTACCTAAGTAAGTAAGAGCTAAACCTAATATACCTTTAAGGTACTTAAGTACCTTAGCAATATAGTTAACTCTACTAACTAACTTATCGAGCTAGTTAATCAATAGGCCTATAGTTATTACTATAGGTATAATATAGAGTTACTTAGGGGCCTAGCTCTTAGCCCTTAGGATAGTATCCTTAAGCTTCCTAAGCTTTTTCTATACCCTAGTTAATATTATATAATATTATATAATAGAACTAACTTATACTTATAGTATTAATACCTCTCTTACGTAGGAGAGCTACTACTAGGGCTTAGGTAGCTATAATAATAGTAAATAGTAAAGGCTTATAGGTCTTATATATATATATATAAGCTATATAGCTACCTACTGCTATATTAGCCTAGTCTTAGTAGAGACCTATAGTACTATCTTTACTTATCTATATAATATATATAGAATAAGGGATATCCTATACTACCCCTATAACTATAGTTATAGGGGTAGTAATAGGAGCTTTACTAGGAGACTTATCCCCTAAAGTAGCTATACCCTCTACCCTAGCCTTTCTCTTTACCTACTAAGGATTAGTATAGTTATATATTAGGACTATATTAAGGGAAACTTATAGGTATTATTAGTATTATTATTACGAGTATTTACTTATAGAGATATTAGTAGTAATTACTATACCTCTCTTACTTAGGATCTATACTAGGTTTATTATTATTATTATTATTATTATTATTATTATTATTATTATTATTATTATTATTAT